>CM076575.1:837126679-837341829 GCA_034641835.2 Pinus albicaulis
TCCGCGTCCTCTCATACAATCTGCACATCTAGAAAGAAAATATTAATGCTTTTGAAATCTACAATTGCCTTCCCCGGCAACGGCGCCAAAATGTTGGTCGCTTTAATTGTTTTTACAATTCAAGCTCCACATAAATTGTCAACCCGAGGAAGTCTGTTTATTCCAAAGACAATCACGCACTGGATATGCTCAATTCCAAAAGCAAAAATAATGTTGTAGTAAAAAGTCACACAATTATTAATCATACAAATCTAATTATTCACACCCTGTTTAATCAAATCTGAAGTTACTTATGTTATAGTGGAAGAAATTCCTCTATTGCAGTTTTTAAGAATCCAAATAAAAGGAAATCATTCTGTAGGAAAGGAAACCAATCAACCATAACAGGGAACAGAACCCTCTTCCTTTAAATAGGAACTTCAACACCTGCTACCTGACACTAATCACTCTGTAGAAAAGATAAACTCAAGAGAACAGGACCCTATTACCATGAACAGGAACCTTCAGCACCTGTCTCCTGTTTCTAATCACACTACAGGAAAAAGAAAGGCAATCAATGGGAACAGGACCCTATTCCTTTGTACAGGGATCTTCAGCACCTGCTTCCCAGCATCACTCATACATTCAAACAAATAACAGAAATAGATCTTTTAACTTCTTAAGATTGAATGTACTAAACACATGCAGCGTTAAAGGAAACAGAATGCTCAATAAACTACAGAACTGTGTAACTGGTGTTTCAGCAAACAAGATTAAAGTAAAGTGCGAATATCATAAATAAATCTAACAAACTACAGGAACAGTCGGGCGAATCTTGTGAGGAAGGCAGGCCCTTTCCTTCTCACAAGATTCCCCAGGGAAAGGATTAAATTGAAGCACTCAAAAGGAAGTTTTATTCATCTGTCAAAAGAAATGATACATTACAAATGGAGTCTAGCTCCTGTCCTCTCAAACACAATGTTCTCCTGTAGTTTTCGAACTCCCTTCTAATGATGATGTCTCCTCTTTTTAAAGAGGAGACATCTCTTACAATTACATTAGAGCAAATCTATGTTTATCCCAAATCTGTTCTTCTTTCTTAAAACAGGGCTATTTTATTCTTCCATAAAAAGATATTGTTACAACAGATACAAAAAGAGTATTATCTTTAGAATAATCCGTGTAACCACTTCCTTGCTCGTCTTCATGTTATTGCCATTGTTCCAAAAAATACTCTTCCAGAATCGCAAATTACGAGTAGTGCCGGAATTTGCGTGCCTGCTGACTGTTTCAGCAATGGAGTCGACTGTTTCAGCAACGGATTTTGACTGTTTCAGCAACAGCCGATTGTTCCAGCACAGCACATAAATTATCTGCGATCTTTTAGACTTATGTTAGCAACAATCTACCTTCGATTAATAATGAAATATAAGAGTAATATGGAATTATATGTAAACAGATTAAATATATAGTAAAGAAGAGGATTTTATATACCTTTGGATAATGTGAATGAAAATGATGATGGAATCCTTTTTAAACATGGTTATAAAGGTAAGGTGGTGTCAAAATATATAGTAAAAATGGTACATAGTGAGGTCCTAACACTTTACACATTTATTCTTGAAATAAGAAAATGAAACAAAATTGTATATTCCCATTAGCTTGGGCTAATTGAGAATATTACATTCCTCCCCTCCAAAATGTTGCTTGTCCTCAAGAAACTGATAGAGTTATTGTTACAACTCCTTTCCTCTTCCATTGGTGACACCATCAAGTGATAAGCCTCCTCCATGAGCTGAGGGTTCACCAAACCATCCTTCCATGAATTTTTTCTTCAATGTTTTTATGAGAGGTAAATGACCCATCCCATAAGGAGTTAAGAACTCAATTGAAACAACCATGGCTGAACCAAAAATCTCCATGAAAAATGTAGCATAAGGTACATGGAGAGTGTCCATTCCATGAGGTACATACATGCTCCCCATCCTACCTTCATACAAGCCCATAAATAGTACAAGTATATCATCAATGTATGGAAGTAAACCTATGTACATGCTGTTATCACTCAGGTTTTCCTTGAAGTTGTAAGAAAAGGAAAGTATACCCGAGGTAACCACAAACCAACCTTCAGATGCAGAATCTAGCCAATCTGCATCCAGAGAGGGCTCTCTCTTTATAATTTATCTTTGTTCTTAGAAAGTTTTAGGCTAGTTATAAATCCAAGAGTTTTGATTTTGTTTAAATGGTGGAATCCGCCAACTAAGGGTAAGGTTAGAGATTTTCAGTCCATTGGGCTATGGAGTCAAAGGATGGCTTTACTGGATTAATCTTCTACACACAAGATGGCTTTGCAGGGCAAGATAGCCAAACATAGAACAATTTTTAGGAATTAAAGTGGATGGAATGGGTTTTGAAGGGATGAAAGGCACTCAAGAATATTTCAACATGTTCAAAAGAAAGAAATGGAATGATTACAAATAAAGAGCAGTGAAGAATTCTTTACTATAGTAATCAATATGCTTAAATTAGCGAAGCAAGAGCAATTAAGAATTCGTTGCTTATAACTAATTTAGAGGAAAACATTTAGAATAATCACAATTGAAATCAAAGTACAATTAAGTAAATTCTGATTTATTCTTTTATGTCAATTATTCAGAAATGGACACGATGATAATATAAACAGATATAAAACTTAAGACATAAGATAGAAAGACTTATTGAACTGCAATCCGACACATGAATCCTGCAAAAAGTCCTGAGCTTCAAATTGTCATCCAGCAAGCCACAAATAAATTTCTCCAAAACACTTTTTATTCCAAAAACATCAATGTCACAACAAAGTAGTAGAATCCACCCCAAAATACTTCCAAGAGTGAAGTATTTATACAAATTCTAAACTAAAATATCTTGAAAAAATATCAAGATTAGTTCACAAATCTCTCCAACTATTTTACATAAATAGAACTTAAGTAAAGGACACTCAAACTAATTCATCTATTTGGCACTATTTTTTATGGATAGGTGATGACAAAGAGGAGAATTCGAATTTGATCCAACTCTTAGTTGATGATGAGCATCCAAGTCACTAACTACTTCCTTTCTTTGTGCAATTCTGCTCCAACAATTCTTCAAATTTGGGGTCCAATGATACCTTTATATTTCTCAATCCGTAATATATATGTAAAAAGTGAAAGAGGTTATTGTAGATAAATATTGTGGTGAGATAAACCTCTTTCACTTTCCTAAAATTCCTCTCCAACTGTGCACAATAGGCTCTGTAAAATGATGTGTAAAACAGAGTTTTACAGAGTCTGAAAAATAGCCTCTAAATATGTGCATGTATCTCTCAGTCTGAAATCAATGTGAAAAAACTGAGATAGGTTTTTGTATAGGGTTCTCTTAGGAACAAAAAAATCCTTCATTTTTGTAATATTTATTTCTGATTGGCCACAATCTTCTCTGCAAAATGATGAATTAACAGGAATTTTCTGCAAAAAGTGCTTTCCAACATTGTTTAATATTTCCCAATCCATAATGGCTGTTAGAAAAGTGAGAGAATTTTTGTAGATGGCCATCTTAAGAACATAAAACTCCTTCAGTTTTTCAAAATTCATCTTGGATTGGTCACAATATGTTCTGCAAAACAATGACTAAAACATGCAATTTCTGCAAAAATGTTCCTTCTTGTTATGTTTTTTCATCTTTTTACTTTCTTGCTCTTTTGACTGTTTTACTTTCACTTTAGACAAACCTCACTATTGGTGAAAGCATTCTCATCTCTTTTTACCATTTTACTGCCTTTTGTATTTACTTTTACTGTTTACCTTTGACTGCTCTGTAACTTCATTTTAACTTTCACTGACTTTTACCTGATACACTTTAACCACTGATACTCTTTAGCTGTTATGCTTTCTAACCTCTGTTTGAATAGATTTGATAACAATCTTGGAGTAAACAAATCTTATGACTAGTATTAATACTGTTTATCCAAGGATGTGATCCTCTCAGTCTGAAATCAATGTCCAAAAACTGAGATAGGTTTTTGTAGATGGGTCTCTTAGGAACCAAAACCTCCTTCATTTTTGTAAGATGTATTTCTGATTGGCCACAATATTCTCTGCAAAATGATGACTTAACATGAATTTTCTGCAAAAAGTGCTTTCCAACATTGTTTAATATTTCCAAAACCATAATGGCTGTTAGAAAAGTGAGAGAGGTTTTTGTAGATGGCCCTCTTAAGAACATAAACCTCCTTCATTTTTGTAAAATTCATCTTGGATTGATCACAATAGTTTCTGCAAAACTATGACTAAAATATGCAATTTCTACAAAAATGTTCCTTCTTGTTATGTTTTTTCATCTTTTTACTTTCTTGCTCTTTTGACTGTTTTACTTTCACTTTAGACAAACCTCACTATTGGTGAAAGTATTCTCATCTCTTTTTACCATTTTACTACCTTCTGTATTTACTTTTACTATTTACCTTTGACTGCTCTGTAACATCATTTTAACTTTCACTGACTTTTACCTGATACACTTTAACCACTGATACTCTTTAGCTGTTATGCTTTCTAACCTCTGTTTGAATAGATTTGATAACAATCTTGGAGTAAACAAATCTTATGACTAGTATTAAGACTGTTTATCCAAGGATGTGATCTTCTGATTACTTCTTCAGCGGACAACCGAGTAGATTTTTCAAGCAATTCCCCAATGGACAAGGGAGTGAGGTTTTGACCAGGTTCAAAATGGAGCATCATTCAAGGCTACAGGAACTCCCATTTTGGTTCTTGTGGAAAAATGGAAATTTTGCTAATGGTGAGGAATTGAGTAAATTCACGAGAAAAACAGGTCCATTTGCATATTTAGTAATTCAATTACAGTTCTCGGGGTCACGAAATGAACTAGTAATTAATTCTAACTCTGTTTCAGTGAAGGAAAAAAGGAAAGCCGAGATTTCAACAGAGTTCAGTTTTAATTTAGGGTAAATACCTGTTTTTGGAGAAAACAGCGTTTGGATAGGTGTCGGCTAAGGTAGATAATCTTCTGAGAGGCTTGTCTGCAATCTTCTTCGAAAGGATAAGGTAAGTGGACTTCACAAATTCGAATTTTGAATTTTTCTGCGTGGAAGGCATTTTCTTTCACTGGCGTACAAAATGATGAAAAAGACGTGAATGTTTTGTTTTATTGGCAAATTCAAACAGGGGGGAATTTTTATTATTTTTATGGGATGACGTCACTGATGTACGATGGATGCGTCACCGGGGTCGGGCGGTAAGCGGTAATTTCCGCACCGCTTTCGGGAGATGGTGGTATTTAACGGGGAGGCGGCGATTCCATTCGGAGATCAACACGTGGCGGGTGCACTATTTCGAAACCACCGTGATCCCGCGCGTTAACAATTGGACGATGGATGGCTGGCGGAATTACAGCGGGTTGTTGATTTGAGAATGGGCGATCAGACGAGTGATATGACGTGAAGAAGGTAGGGGATTTAACACGCGGGCCCAAAGTAATTAATTTTAATTTAACTATTCCGGGAGACGTCTTATTGACTGAGGGATTGGTTATTAATTAATCCGGGTGATTAATTAATTCCGTGGTTTAATGAGAGTTGGGGTTGCGGCGGGGCTTTGGTTTTATTTGTTTTTTCCATTTAAAACATAAAACATATGTTTAAAATCTTTTCAATATTGTTATTATATGGTAATAAATCAATGTAATTTATTATCCATAGGGGCGGGGATAGATTATAAAAATATATTTCTAACCAAAGGGCACATAATGTGGGTCTTTTATGAATAATTGGAAAATAAATACTTTGGTTGAAATTTTATAATAAGATGGGCTTTTGGGATATTTATGTAGAAGGAGTTATACATATAGTAAGGTAAGTTATATAAGGATTTAATATTTAAAGTTAAATGTTAATATGAAAATGGGACAAGGGAAACTCAAAATACTTTACACAACTAGGAAAGTGGAGATTCCTGAAGTAAATTGTATCATTTCAATTTCAACACTTAAACATAAAATAGTAAGTAATTTTGAGGGATTATCATGGAAATTTGCATGATTTTCCTAAGTAAAATAAAATTTTACTTAGGAAAAGATTAAAAGGGAATGTTTATAATAATAAATAACTTCAAATACTTAGGTCTTTTTGATCATCAGGCCGAGGGTCCGGTCCCTCCAAAAGTCAAGGAAATGCCTTGAGCCCCTTTAATCTTCAAATACCTTAGCACTTTGGGGAAATTAGTAAAACTCTTAGGGAGAAAGTGATGTGGGAAGTTAATGATTTTGACTTTGCTTTACTCTGTAATTCTGCCAATGTATTGTTCTGTCTTTGCACTTGGTGATGAAAGTAAAGGATTAGACACATTTAGCACCATCATTCATCACATGAAACTTTGCAACATCATCTACCTATCCTATCTACCTTACTCTACCATTTTTTCTTCTTTATTAGGGTGCACTTAGACTAGCAAACCCTTATCAATCTTCTTTTTCTTTTACATGGCAATCCTACCTAAGTCTACACTTATTACATCCAAGGGCTCAGTTTAAAATGTTGAGCTCATTTATTTACTCTACCTATCTACTTATCTGCCAAGATTAAACTGTTTGGTTAGATATTTATTCTCTATTCTACAACATGAAATTGAAACATGAATGAGTCAAGTTTAAACAGTTTGACTCTTCATAAATTGTGGCAAAAGTTTGACAAGCTGCACACAATTTCTTTATTACAAAAATGAAATAGTAGTGGCATTTGGATTTGCACACTTTCCTTGGTCCATTTTTTGCTTGGGGTTCATTTCTTTCATTTTCTTGACCAATTTATTTTTCTTACCCTTTGATTTTTCTTTTAGGGTATACCCTCTTTACATTTTTAAAATTTTTTGATTTTTTGGTTTTTTAAGAATATGGAACACCTTTTCTCAAGAAAAAGGTTTGAACATATTCCATAGTTCAATCAAGACAATCATGAAAAATGACACCTATTGGTATAGGAGTCTAACACTGGCTCCACTTGGGGATGTCTTTTCCTTGTGAAAAGTCAAGAACAGCAGGTCAGTTGCCTCAAAATATCTTCAAACTAAACCATGTAATCTCCTTCTTCTGGTAGCTTTATATGATAGTAAAACTTCTGAAGCTTAGGGCCTTCACTTCGGGCTTCAACTCCAGTAAGTTACTATCCACTCAAAACTTAAAACTTTGTTGCCCAGTTAGGAATTTTCTTCCTTGTTCCAATCCCAAACATGAATTTGTTGTGGTTGAAAATCTTGAATTGAATATAGTCATTTTTCTGCAACCTGAAATCTGATCTAAAACTAAAACAACACACAAAAAATTTCAAACCAACTTAATGAAAAACTAGCTGAAAATTGAAAAACTAAAAAAAAATGCTCAAAATTCTGAGCTTATTAGCACTCATCTACCTACTCAATCTACTGTTCAACTGCTAGTTAGGTAAAATGAAATAGCCAATGCAACCATTCAAGCATTATGTACTTTGATAGATTTTGTTGCATTTTCTTGTTGATTATCAAAATTGTACTTCCGCAACCTATTAGAAACTTGTCAACAAATGAGAGGATAAGGAAACACTTGATTTCCTTTTTTGACTCTAGAAACTGTACAAAATGATCTTCCAAAATATATACACTGATGTTTAACTGAACAACTGTACATCTGTTCTGGATGGCCTCCATACCATGAATATGAAATGTTATTTTCATCTTTATCTCCCTGTAAACTTTCAGATAAGATTTGTGATGATATTCCTACTAATTGTAATGTTTGAGTGTTGAATCCTTTATCATCTTGATTCTGAAAATCATAGTTAGTTAATAGAGGAATGCTTTGAATGCCTTCAATATTCAACATATCTGCTATTGGATCCTGAAAATCTTGGGAAAATTGCTGGAACCTATGACATATAAAATTCCATGGGACTTCATAAACTTCAACAAGTTTCCCATTCTTTTCTTTAAATATGTTATACCACATTTCCTTTAAAAGCTGAAAATGGTTCAAAAAATAGTGGTATGGAACTTTCAATGGGAACTGATAACTGCAATTGTGAAACTGAAAAATCTTGATCAATAGTTTCATTATCTTCTTTGTTGTCAATCACAATTCCTAAAGATTGCTGATTATTGATGGCATGATAGTTTTCTCTAATGAACTGAAATGAAGCAAAACAAAGAGGCAAAGAATCTTCACTTATTTCCACATTTTCTGCTCTTCCTTCCTCACTCTCATGGCAGATCTGTATTGGCTGATCACTGTCTTCAATCTGCTGAAACTGCATTTCTTCATCCTCCAAACTAGCTTCTGATATCTCTGTAAAGTTAGCTTGACTTTGGAGAACATAACTATCATCATAATGATCATACTTAGGCAAATCATCAAAAGAAGGAATGTCATCAAACATACACATTAGATCAACAAATTCTTCTTCCTCTTCTTGATTTGTAAATTCATTTTCTGATCTATGATAATTTGAATTAAGAGGAATTTGTTCATGGCTATCAACCTCTTCTATTTCTTCATGGTGATTTTGAATAAAAAATTCTTCTTTCATAGTGATCTCCTGTGTTATTTCATCTAGTTTTCTTACCAAAATGTTGAGTTTTACCTCTGCAATGTTTTTCCTTTCCTCTTCTTCTACTTTCAACTTTTCCTGTTTGATTTGGAGATTAACTTCCACATCAACTGCAATATTTTGCATCTGTACAAGTGTTTTTGGATCTCTTTCTCTTAACCGAAATTCTATTTATGAATCAAAGGCACTTGGATAATGCAAGAGAGCTGAATCATGAGGAGGTCTAATATTTTTTGGCATTGAATAATAAACTTGATTAAATATGTCAGAAAATTGTTGTATCGTTTCATTTGAATGTCTTTTTAATTGATTATATTCTTCCATGATCACAAAATGATTAACTTTTATTATCCATCTATCAAGGAAAATTTTGATAAACTGTTGGAAATTTGAGATGCTAGCATTAGGAAGATTTTTGAACCAACTCTTTATTCTATTTTGCAAAGAAAGAGCAAAAAGTCTGATTTTAACATCATCTTCATCAATCTCAAATAAATCCAAATAATTCTCAAAACCTTGAATATGTTTTTGGGCGGTGATACCATTCTCTCCATCAAATCTAGGAAGATACTTGTATTTTTTAGGAAAATCATGGAGTATAGGAGGTAAAATAAGAGGCTTATATTTATCTGAAACTTTATATGGCACAGGGATATGTACAGGGATTGTAAGATCAGTCTTGATTATTTGAGGCTTCTTAATTGGAAAATGATCATCATTAGATTCATAAGAAAGTTGCTCAAAGAGATTAGGAGAATTATTACTTACAATCTTCAAAAGAAAATAACTAAAAACTAATCTAAGATCTTCTATAAAATACAATATACATTGAAAAAATTTCTTAATGAGAAAGAACATAATGTCTTGGATTAAGATCCAAGTTGAAAGCTTGATCTTTCCATATTGTCCTTTGAGGTTCATTCCTCCAGTGGAGTCTTGATTCTGAAATTGATTTGGAGTCGCCAGGTGGATGATTTTAACCTTTGTGTGTCTGATCCCTGTCCACCATCATAGATCAGATCTAAACCTGTAAAACAATTCTGAAGAAAAAGTTAGTTCTTCAAGAAACCAAATTTTGAATATTTTATGATTATTTTATTTTTTATGAATTTTCAAAACAACTTCTATGATTTCTTTAAGAAATTTAAGATTTTTAATTAAAATTTTCTCAAAGATTTATTGAACTAGAGAGTCTGATTGAATGTTTTGAATCCAAAGTTCAGTTTATAAGCTAAACCAGAGATAGAATGAAGCAGCATTTGTTTACTATGCAGTTGCAGAGCAAAAGCATTTCAAAGGCTACCTGGCTGATCTTCAGACTCTGTCTATAGCTTATAAATCAAACAATAGTATCAATAAAATGATTCAGATCCCCAGTATGGTCGCCACTATGTTATCACTCAGGTTTTCCTTGAAGTTGTGGAAAAGGAAAGTATACCCGAGGTAACCACAAACCAATCTTCAGATGCAGAATCTAGCCAATTTGCATCCAGAGAGGGCTCTCTCTTTATAATTTATCTTTGTTCTTAGAAAGTTTTAGGCTAGTTATAAATCCAAGAGTTTGTTTGAAAATGGTGGAATTCGCCAACTAAGGGCAAGGTTGAATATTTTCAGGCCATTGGGCTATGGAGTCAAAAGGATGGCTTTAATGGATTACTCTTCTACACACAAGATGGCTTTGCAGGGCAAGATAGCCAAATAGAGAACAATTTTTAGAATTTAAAGTGGATGGAATGGGTTTGAAGGGATGAAAGGCAGTTAAGAATCTTTCAACATGTTCAAAATAAAGAAATGAAATGATTACAAATAAAGAGCAGTGAAGAATTCTTTACTATAGTAATCAAAATGTTTAAATTAGCGAAGCAAGAGCAATTAAGAATTCGTTGCTTATAACTAATTTAGAGGAAAACATTTAGAATAATCACAACTGAACTCAGAGTACAATTAAGTAAATTCTGAGTTATTCTTTTATGTCAAGTATTCAGAAATGGACACAATGATATTATAAACAGATATAAAACTTAAGACATAAGATAGAAAGACTTATTGAACTGCAGTCCGACACATGAATCCTGCAAAAAGTCCTGAGCTTCAAATTGTCATCCAGCAAGCCACAAGGAAGTTTCTCCAAAGCACTTTTATTCCAAAAACATCAATGTCACAGAAAAGTAGTATAATCCACCCAAAATACTTCCAAGAGTGAAGTATTTATACAAACTCTAAACTAAAATATCTTGAAAAAATATCAAAATTGGTTCACAAATCTCTCCAACTATTTTACATAAATAGAACTTAAGTAAAGGACACTCAAACTAATGCATATATTTGGCACTATTTTGTATGGATAGGTGATGACAAAGAGGAGAATTCAAATTTGATCCAACTCTTAGTTGATGATGAGGCATCCAAGTCACTAACTGCTTCCTTTCTTTGTGCAATTCTGCTCCAACAATTCTGCAAATTTTGGGTCCAATGATACCTTTATATTTCTCAATCCGTAATAGATATGTAAAAAGTGAAAGAGTTTATTGTAGATAAATATTTTTTTGAGATAAACCTCTTTCACTTTCATAAAATTCCTCTCCAGCTATGCACAATAGGCTCTACAAAAAGATGTGTAAAACAAAGTTTTACAGAGTCTGAAAACAATAGCCTGTAAAGATGTGCATGTATCTCTCATTCTGAAATCATTGTGCAAAAAGTGAGATAGGTTTTTGTATATGGGTCTCTTAGAAACAAAAACCTCCCTCAATGTTGTATGAAGTATTTTTGATTGGCCACAATACTCTCTGCAAAATGATGACTTAAACTGGAATTTTCTGCAAAAAGTGCTTTCCAACATTGTTTAATATTTCCAAAACCATAATGGCTGTTAGAAAAGTGAGAGAGGTTTTTGTATATGGCCCTCTTAAGAACATAAACCTCCTTCATTGTTTCAAAATTCATCTTTTATTGATCACAATAGTTTCTGAAAAACTATGGCTAAAATATGCAATTTCTGCAAAAATGTTCCTTCTTGTTACGTTTTTTCATCTTTTTACTTTCTTACTCTTTTGACTGTTTTACTTTCACTTTAGACAAACCTAAATATTGGTGAAATTATTCTCATCTCTTTTTACCATTTTACTGACTTCTATATTTACTTTTACTGTTTACCTTTGACTTCTCTGTAACTTCATTTTAACTTTCACTAACTTTTACCTGATACACTTTAACCACTGATACTCTTTAGCTGTTATGCTTTCTAACCTCTGTTTGAATAGATTTGATAACAATCTTGGAGTAAACAAATATTATGACTAGTATTAAGACTGTTTATCCAAGGATGTGATCTTCTGATCACCTCTTCAGGGGACAACCGAGTAGATTTTTCAAGCAATTCCCCAATGGACAAGGGAGTGATGTTTTGACCAGGTTCAAAATGGAGCATCATTCAAGGCTACAGGAACTCCCATTTTGGTTCTTGTGGAAAAATGGAAATTTGCCTAATGGTGAGGAATTGAGTAAATTCACGGGAAAAACGGGTCCATTTGCAGATTTAGTAATTCAATTACAGTTCTCGGGGTCACGGAATGAACTAGTAATTAATTCTAACTCTGTTTCAGTGAATGAAAAAATGAAAGTCGAGATTTCAACAGAGTTCAGTTTAAATTTAGGCTAAATACCTATTTTTGGAGAAAACAGCGTTTGGATAGGTGCCAGCTAAGGTAGATAATCTTTTGAGAGGCTTGTCTGCAATCTTCTTCGAAAGGATAAGGTAAGTGGACTTCACAAATTCGAATTTTGAATTTTTCTGCGTGGAAGGCATTTTCTTTCACTGGCGTAAAAAATGATGAAAAAGATGTGAATGTTTTGTTTTATCAGCAAAGTCAAATGGGGGGGGGGGGAATTTTTATTATTTTTATGGGATGACGTCACTGATGTACGATGGATGCGTCATCGGGGTCGGGCGGTAAGCGGTAAATTCCGCACTGCTTTCGGGAGCAGGCGGTTTTCTGCGGGGAGGCAGCGATTCCATTCAGAGATCAACACGTGGCGGGTGCACCTTTTCGAAACCACCATGATCCCGCGCATTAACGATCGGATGATGGATGGCTGGCGGAATTACAGTGGGCCATTGATCTGGGAATGGGCGATCGGACGGGTGATATGACGTGAAGAAGGTAGGGGATTTAACACGCGGGCCCAAAGTAATTAATGTTAATTTAACTATTCCGGGCGGCGTCTTATTTACTGAGGGATTGGTTCTTAATTAATCCGGGTGATTAATTAATCCCGTGGTTTTAATGAGAGTTGGGGTTGCGGCGGGGCTTTGGTTTTATTTGTTTTTTCCGTTTAAAACATAAAACATATGTTTAAAACCTTTTCAATATTGTTATTATATGGTAATAAATCAATGTAATTTATTATCCATAGGGGCGGGGATAGATTATAAAGATATATTTCTAACCAAAGGGCACATAATGTGGGTCTTTTATGAATAATTGGAAAATAAATACTTTGGTTGAAATTTTATAATCAGATGGGCTTTTGGGATATTTATGTAAAAGGAGTTATACATATAGGAAAAGGTAAGTTATATAAGGATTTAATATTTAAAGTTAAATGTTAATATGACAATGGGACAAGGGAAACTCAAAATACTTTACACAACTAGGAAAGTGGAGATTTCTGAAGTAAACTGTATCATTTCAATTTCAACACTTAAACATAGAATAGTAAGTAATTTTGAAGGATTATTATGGAAATTTGCATGATTTTCCTAAGTAAAATAAAATTTTACTTAGGAAAAGATTAAAAGGGAATGTTTATAATAATAAATAACTTCAAATACTTAGGTATTTTTGATCATCAGGCTGAGGGTCCGGTCCCTCCAAAAGTCAAGGAAATGCCTTGAGCCCCTTTAATCTTCAAATACCTTAGCACTTTGGGGAAATTAGTAAAACTCTTAGGGAGAAAGTGATGTGGGAAGTCAATGATTTTGACTTTGCTTTCTGTAAATTTTCCAATGTATATTCTACATCAGTACTTGTGATGAAAGTTAAAGATCAAACACATTTAACACCATCATTCATCATATGAAACTTTGCAACACCATCTACCTACCCTATCTACTTTACACTACCATTTTCTCTTCTTTATTAGGGTGCACTTAGACTGGCAAACCCTTATCAATTTTCTTTTCTTTTACATGGCAATTCTATCTAATTCTCAACTTATTACATCCAAGGGCTCAGATTAAACTGTTGAGCACCTTTTATTAACTCTACCTATCTACTTATCTTCCAAGATTAAACTGTTTGGTCAGATATTTATTCTCTATTCTACAACATGAAATTGAAAAATGAATGAGTCAAGTTTAAACAATTTGACTCTTCATAAATTGTGGCAAAAGTTTGACAAGCTGCACACAATTTTGTTTATTACAAAAAATGAAATAGTAGTGGCATTTGGACTTGCACACTTTCCTGGTCTACTTTTGTTTGGGGTTCATTTCTTTCACTTTTTTGACCATTTTATTCTTTTTACCCTTTGATTTTTCTTTTAGGGTATACCCTCTTTACATTTTTAAAATTTTTTGATTTTTTGATTTTTCAAGAATATGGAACACCTTTGCACAAGAAAAATGTTTGAACATATTCCATAGTTCAATCAAGACAATCATGAAAAATGACACCTATTGGTATAGGAGTCTAACACTGGCTCCACTTGGGGATGGCTTTTCCTTGTGAAAAGTCAAGAACAGTAGGTCAGTTGCCTCAAAATGTCTTCAAACTAAACCATGTAATCTCCTTCTTCTGGTAGCTTTATTGTATATATGATAGTAAAACTTCCGAAGCTTAGGGCCTTCACTTCGGGCTTCAACTCCAGTAAGTTACTATCCACTCAAAACTTAAAACTTTGTTGCCCAGTTAGGAATTTTCTGCCTTGTTCCAATCCCAAACATGAATTTGTTGTGGTTGAAAATCTTGAATTGAATATGGTCCTTTTTCTGCAACTTGAAATCTGATCTAAAACTAAAACAACACACAAAAATTTTCAAACCAACTTAATGAAAAACTAGCTGAAAATTGAGAAACTAAAAAAAAATGCTCAAAATTCTGAGCTTATTAGCACTCATCTACCTACTCAATCTACTGTTCAACTGCTAGTTAGGTAAAATGAAATAGCCAATGAAACCATTCAAGCATTATGTACTTTGATATATTTTGTTGCATTTTCTTGTTGATTATCAAAATTGTACTTCTGCAACCTATTAGAAACTTGTCAACAAATGAGAGGATAAGGAAACACTTGATTTCCTTTGTTGACTCTAGAAAATGTACAAAAGGATCTTCCAAAATATATACACTGATGTTTAACTGATCTGAACAACTGTACATCTGTTCTGGATGGCCTCCATACCATGAATATGAAATGCTATTTTCATCTTTATCTCCCTGTAAAATTTCAGATAAGATTTGTGATGATATTCCTACTGATTGTAATGTTTGAGTGTTGAATCCTTTATCATATTGATTCTGAAAATCGTAGTTAGTTAATAGAGGAATGCTTTGAATGCCTTCAATATTCAACATATCTACTATTGGATCCTGAAAATCTTGAGAAAATTTCTGGAACCTATGACATATAAAATTCCATGGGACTTCATAAACTTCAACAAGTTTCCCATTCTTTTCTTTAAATATGTTATACCACATTTCCTTTAAAAGCTGAAATGGTTCAAAAAATAGTGGTATGGAACTTTCTTGTGTCATTTGATCATTTATTTCAATGGGCACTGATAACTGCAATTGTGAAACTGAAAAATCTTGATCAATAGTTTCATTATCTTCTTTGTTGTCAATCACAATTCCTAAAGATTGCTGATTATTGATGGCATGATAGTTTTCTCTAATGAACTGAAATGAAGAAAAACAAAGAGGTAAAGAATCTTCACTTATTTCCACATTTTCTGCTCTTCCTTCCTCACTCTCATGGCTGATCTGTATTGGCTGATCACTGTCTTCAATCTGCTGAAACTGCATTTCTTCATCCTCCAAAAGAGCTTCTGATATATCTGTAAAGTTAGCTTGACTTTGGAGAACATAACTATCATCATAATGATCATACTTAGGAAAATTATCAAAATAAGGAATGTCATCAAACATACATATTAGAACAATAGATTCCTCTTCCTCATATTGATTTGTAAATTCATTTTCTGATCTACGATAATTTGAAATAAGAGGAATTTGTTCATGGTTATCAACCTCTTCTATTTCTTCATGGTGATTTTGAATAAAAAATTCTTCTTTCATAGTGATCTCCTGTGTTATTTCATCTAGTTTTCTTACCAAAAGGTTGAGTTTTACCTCTGCAATGTTTTTCATTTCCTCTTCTTCTACTTTCAACTTTTCCTGTTTGATTTGGAGATTAACTTCCACATCAACTGCAATATTTTGCATCTGTACAAGTGTTTTTGGATCTCTTTCTCTTAACCGAAATTCTATTTCTGAATCAAAGGCACTTGGATAATGCAAGAGAGCTGAATCGTGAGGAGGTCTAATATTTTCTGGCATTGAATAATAAACTTGACTAAATCTGTCAGAAAATTGTTGTATCGTTTCATTTGAATGTCTTTTTAATTGATTATATTCTTCCATGATCACAAAATGATTAACTTTTATTATCCATCTATCAAGGAAAAGTTTGATAAACTGTTGGAAATTTGAGATGCTAGCATTAGGCAGATTTTTGAACCAACTCTTTATTCTATTTTGCAAAGAAAGAGCAAAAAGTATGATTTTAACATCATCTTCATCAATCTCAAATAAATCCAAATAATTCTCAAAACCTTGAATATGTTTTTGGGCAGTGATACCATTCTCTCCATCAAATCTAGGAAGATACTTGTAGTATTTTTTAGGAAAATCATGCAGTAAAGGAGGTAGAATAAGGGGCTTATATCTATCTGGAACTTTATATGGCACAGGAATATGTACAGGGATTGTAAGATCGGTCTTGATTATTTGAGGCTTCTTAATTGGAAAATGATCATCATTAGATTCATAAGAAAGCTGCTCAAAGAGATTAGGAGAATTATTACTTACAAACTTCAAAGGAAAATAACTAAAAACTAATCTAAGATCTTCTATAAAATACAATATATATTGAAAAAATTTCTTAATGAGAAAGAACATAATGTCTTGGATTAAGATCCAAGTTGAAAGCTTGATCTTTCCATATTGTCCTTTGAGGTTCATTCCTCCAGTGGAGTCTTGATTGTGAAATTGATTTGGAGTCGCCAGGTGGATGATTTTAACCTTTGTGTGTCTGATCCCTGTCCACCATCATAGATCAGATCTAAACCTGTAAAACAATTCTGAAGAAAAAATTAGTTCTTCAGGAAACCAAATTTTGAATATTTTATGATTATTTTATTTTTTTATGAATTTTCAAAACAACTTCTATGATTTCTTTAAGAAATTTAAGATTTTTAATTAAATTTTTCTCAAATATTTATTGAACTAGAGAGTCTGATTGAATGTTTTGAATCCAAAGTTTAGTTTATAAGCTAAACCAGAGATAGACTGAAGCAGCATTTGTTTACTATGCAGTTGCAGAGCAAAATCATTTCAAAGGCTACCTAGCTTATCTTCAGACTCTGTCTATAGCTTATAAATCAAACAATAGTATCAATAAAATGATTCAGATCCCCAGTATGGTCGCCACTATGTTATCACTCAGGTTTTCCTTGAAGTTGTGGAAAAAGAAAGTATACCCGAGGTAACCACAAACCAACCTTCAGATGCAGAATCTAGCCAATCTGCATCCAGAGAGGGCTCTCTCTTTATAATTTATCTTTGTTCTTAGAAAATTTTAGGCTAGTTATAAATCCAAGAGTTTGTTTGAAAATGGTGGAATTCGCCAACTAAGGGCAAGGTTGAATATTTTCAGGCCATTGGGCTATGGAGTCAATGGATGGCTTTACTGGATTAATCTTCTACACACAAGATGGCTTTGCAGGGCAAGATAGCCAAACATAGAACAATTTTTAGGAATTAAAGTGGATGGAATGGGTTTTGAAGGGATGAAAGGCACTCAAGAATCTTTCAACATGTTCAAAAGAAAGAAATGGAATGATTACAAATAAAGAGCAGTGAATAATTCTTTACTATATTAATCAATATGTTCAAAAGAAAGAAATTGAATGATTACAAATAAAGAGCAGTGAAGAATTCTTTACTATAGTAATCAATATGCTTAAATTAGAGAAGCAAGAGCAATTAAGAATTCGTTGCTTATAACTAATTTAGAGGAAAACATTTAGAATAATCACAATTGAAATCAGAGTACAATTAAGTAAATTTTGATTTATTCTTTTATGTCAATTATTCAGAAATGGACACGATGATAATATAAACAGATATAAAACTTAAGACATAAGATAGAAAGACTTATTGAACTGCAGTCCGACACATGAATCCTGCAAAAAGTCCTGAGCTTCAAATTGTCATCCAGCAAGCCACAAAGAAGTTTCTCCAAAGCACTTTTATTCCAAAAGATCAATGTTACAGCAAAGTAGTAGAATCCACCCAAAATACTTCCAAGAGTGAAGTATTTATACAAATTCTAAACTAAAATATCTTGAAAAAATATCAAAATTGGTTCACAAATCTCTCCAACTATTTTACATAAATAGAACTTAAGTAAAGGAAACTCAAACTAATGCATATATTTGGCACTATTTTGTATGGATAGGTGATGACAAAGAGGATAATTCGAATTTTATCCAACTCTTAGTTGATGATGAGGCATCCAAGTCACTAACTGCTTCCTTTCTTTGTGCAATTCTGCTCCAACAATTCTGCAAATTTTGGGTCCAATGATACCTTTATATTTTTCAATCCGTAATAGATATGTAAAAAGTGAAAGAGGTTATTGTAGATAAATATGTTTTTGAGATAAACCTCTTTCACTTTCCTAAAATTCCTCTCCAGCTGTGCACAATAGGCTCTGAAAAACGATGTGTAAAACAGAGTTTTACAGAGTCTGCAAAATAGCCTCTAAAGATGTGCATGTATCTCTCATTCTGAAATCACTGTGAAAAAAGTGAGATAGGTTTTTGTATATGGGTATCTTAGGAACAAAAACCTCCTTCAGTTCTATAATCTGTATTTCTTATTGGCCACAATATTCTCTGCAAAATGATGACTTAACAGGAATTTTCTGCAAAAAGTGCTTTCCAACATTGTTTAATATTTCCAAAACCATAATGGCTGTTAGAAAAGTGAGAGAGGTTTTTGTATATGGCCCTCTTAAGAACATAAACCTCCTTCAGTGTTGTAAAATTCATCTTGGATTGATCACAATAGTTTCTGCAAAACTATGACTAAAATATGCAATTTCTGCAAAAATGTTCCTTCTTGTTATGTTTTTTCATCTTTTTACTTTCTAGCTCTTTTGACTGTTTTACTTTCACTTTAGACAAACCTCACTATTGGTGAAAGTATTCTCATCTCTTTTTACCATTTTACTGCCTTCTGTATTTACTTTTACTGTTTACCTTTGACTACTCTGTAACTTCATTTTGACTTTCACTGACTTTTACGTGATACACTTTAACCACTCATACTCTTTAGCTGTTATGCTTTCTAACCTCTGTTTGAATAGATTTGATAACAATATTGGAGTAAACAAATCTTATGACTAGTATTAAGACTGTTTATCCAAGGATGTGATCTTCTGATCACCTCTTCAGGGGACAACCGAGTAGATTTTTCAAGCAATTCCCCAATGGACAAGGGAGTGAGGTTTTGACCATGTTCAAAATGGAGCATCATTCAAGGCTACAGGAACTCCCATTTTGGTTCTTGTGGAAAAATGGAAATTTGGCTAATGGTGAGGAATTGAGTAAATTCACGGGAAAAACATGTCCATTTGCAGATTTAGTAATTCAATTACAGTTCTCGGGGTCACGGAATGAACTAGTAATTAATTCTAACTCTGTTTCAGTGAAGGAAAAAGGAAAGCCGAGATTTCAACAGAGTTCAGTTTGAATTTAGGGTAAATACCTGTTTTTGGAGAAAACAACGTTTGGATAGGTGCCGGCTAAGGTAGATAATCTTTTGAGAGGCTTGTCTGCAATCTTCTTCGAAAGGATAAGGTAAGTGGACTTCACAAATTCGAATTTTGAATTTTTCTGCGTGGAAGGCGTTTTCTTTCACTGGCGTACAAAATGATGAAAAAGACGTGAATGTTTTGTTTTATCGACAAAGTCAAACGGGGGGGAATTTTTATTATTTTTATGGGATGACGTCACTGATGTACGATGGATGCGTCACCGGGGTCGGGCGGTAAGCGGTAAATTCCGCACCGCTTTCGGGAGCAGGCGGTTTTCCGCAGGGAGGCAGCGATTCCATTCGGAGATCAACACGTGGCGGGTGCACTGTTTCGAAACCACCGTTATCCCGCGCGTTAACGATCGGACGATGGATGGCTGGCGGAATTACAGCGGGCCGTTGATCCGGGAATGGGCGATCGGACGGGTGATATGACGTGAAGAAGGTAGGGGATTTAACACGCGGGCCCAAAGTAATTAATGTTAATTTAACTATTCCGGGCGACGTCTTATTGGCTAAGGGATTGGTTATTAATTAATCCGGGTGATTAATTAATCCCGTGGTTTAATGAGAGTTGGGGTTGCGGCGGGCTTTGGTTTTATTTGTTTTTTTCGTTTAAAACATAAAACATATGTTTAAAACCTTTTCAATATTGTTATTATATGGTAATAAGTTAATGCAATTTATTAACCATAGGGGCGGGAGTAAATTATAAAGATATATTTCTAACCAAAGGGAATTATAATGAGGGTTTTTATTTCAAATATATGGAATTAAATACTTTGGCTAGAAATCTATAATAAGAGGGTTTTGGGGATATTGTATAGGAGGAGTTATAAATATAGGGAAAGGTGATTTGTATAAGGATTTAATATGTAAAGTTAAATGTTAATATGATAAAGGGACAATGGAAACTCAAAATACTTTACACAACTAAGAAAGTGGAGATTTCTGAAGTAAATTATATCATCTCAATTTCAACACTTAAACATAGAATAGCAAGTGATTTTGAGGGTTTATTATGGAAATTTACATGATTTTCCTAAGTAAAATTGGATTTTACTTAGGAAAAGGTTAAAAGTGAATGATTATAATAATAAATAACTTCAAGTACTAAGGTCTTTTTGATTATTAGGCCGAGGGTCCGGTCCCTCCAAAAGTCAAGGAAATGCCTTGAGCCCCTTTAATCTTCAAATACCTTAGCACTTTGGGGAAATTAGTAAAACTCTTGGGGAGAAAGTGATGTGGGAAGTTAATGATTTTGACTTTGCTTTTTGTGAATTTTCCAATGTATTTTCTGCTTCAGTACTTGTGATGAAAGTAAAGGATTAAACCTATTTAGCACCATCATTCATCACATGAAACTTTGCAACACCATCTACCTACCCTATCTACTTTACACTACCATTTTCTCTTCTTTATTAGGGTGCATTTAAACTTGCAAACCCTTATCAATCTTCTTTTCTTTTACATGGTAAATCTATCTATTTCTACCCTTATTACATCCAAGGGCTCAGATTAAACTGTTGAGCACATTTTATTAACTCTACCTATCTACTTATCTGCCAGATTAAAGCTGTTTGGCGAGATACTTATTCTCTATTCTACAACATGAAATTGAAAAATGAATGAGTCAAGTTTAAACGAGTTTGACTCTTCATAAATTGTGGCAAAAAAGTTTGACAAAGTGCACACAGTGCTTTATTACAAAAAATGAAATAGTAGTGGCATTTGGATTTGCACACTTTCCTTGGTCTATTTTTTTCTTGGGGTTCATTTCTTTCATTTTCTTGACCAATTTATTTTTCTTACCCTTTAATTTTTCTTTGAGGGTATACCCTCTTTACATTTTTAAATTTTTTTTTTATTTTTTTGAAAATATGAGAAACCTTTGCAACAAGAAAAGGTATCAACATATTACATAGCTTATCAATTCAATCATGATATATGACACCTATTGGTATAGGAGTCTAACACATGGAGGGGGCGAGTTGAGGCGCAAACGTGCTAGAAGCGGGGAGGCGCCCACACAACTCGAGCAAAGAGACCGTGCGCATCACAAACTTATAGAGGCAACCCAACTTGGTGGACTCGTGCCCACGGGTGTGCCCACACCAAGGGGCACCCGAGTGCCAAGCATAGCAGGAAGTAGATGCGACACGATGGCAAGGCAACAAGCGGGGTACGACGGGTGGACAAGCGGACAACGACGTGGAGTACACTACATGCGAGCAACCAAGTTTGGGCAGCGTGTGCGACGAGTGAACGACCGACAGGGTGTAGCATGGGTAGCATGGCATGGCAAAGTGCCTAGGTAGGGGCGCGCCTGCCCAGCAGGGGCGCAACCTGCCTATAGGCAAGTCAGCCCAGGAGCGTTCAACAAAGTTAGTGGGTCGGCTCAAACATTGAAGGAGCGTCGACCACATGAATTGCTAAGGCAAGAAGGCATATAAGTAAGAGTGAAGAGCTCGACCAAAGGGAAGAAAAGTTCGACCAAGTACATCACAAAACTCTAGAAGTTTGCTCAAAGGGCAGAGAAGGGTAGAAAGAAGGGCGTAAGCAAGGTGGGGATCACCTAGTGAGCCAACACAATTGGGCAGGACTGCAGAAATATGTTTTGGGAAAAAATATTGGGGTTCTTGGGCAGGGCGACGTGTAGGCAGACTTGGGAAGAACGCACAAGAAGGACTACACGACTTGGGCAAAATGTGCAGGTAGACTTGGGCAGAACACAAGCAAGGGCCGCACGACTTGACAAACTTGGGTGGACAAGTTGCTGGCCCAGGCTAGGAAACTTCCACACCTTTAAACTTTGTAAAATTGTTGTTGTATGATATTTGTAATAAATAATAAAACATTGGGGAGAACTTGTTTGGGGAGTTGCCCCCTCTCGTCGTAAACTTATATTGTTGTCATAATTGCGATATCACACCATTACAACATTGTTATATCGTTTTGTCTATCACATTGTTATGAAGTAATTGTAAAAGAAGTAAAGTGAATTTAGTAAATTGGATTTCCGCTGCATAAATAAAGAAGTGAACACTTAAAAAAAATTTGACTAAGTGTTGGAAGTAGGTGTAGTCCAGACAAAAGTAACTTTGAAAGCTGAAATTGTGCCGGTGTCGCACAACGCCCACGGTGGACTTAGGTTGCATAAGTGTGGGGCCGTGACACTACCCATGCCTAGGTAAATCTGATTAGCAAGAAAAACTAGAGAAGATGCTTTAGGGTTTCAAGACATTTGCAATGAGGACACTACGAGCTATGTATTCATTGGTAAGTCGATAATTTATCTAAAGGGAGCGCCACAAAAGGCTAGCACCAAGGAAATAATGCTCTTCTAGGAAGGGGGTCCAAATATTGTGAAGTGTGAATAACCAAGTTCTTTGTTTAAATTTCAAGCATCGATGCTTATAAAGTGGAACCTCGAAGGATGGCTTTGAACATAACCACTTATAGCCCATGGTTAGCTTGTATTTCAAGATCATCATGGCCTTGACCCACTCCCAATTTGTCTCTCAAACTCTTAGCTCAAGGAGGACAACTTTCAAAACACAAATGGTTGGGAATCAAGCTCTACACATGCTCCACAACAACCTTATCCAAGTTGGCCAAGTGGACTCCTAGTTTCAATTCAAGCTAACTTGAGACCACTACGAGGTTGGAGTTTAAGCATTCACTAAATCACTAACCACACAAATACCTTCTTGACATAACCTACAGGCTGAGAACTATGGAGATTCAAATAGGGGATTTCCATCCTCGCGTATAAGAAAAGATCACTAAAGACAATGAAACCTAAATAAAATGCATGTTCTTCAAAGAGTGGGCTCCCTCCAAGCCAAACAAATCTTAATAGTCTCCCAAGCCTTCCAAATGCTCTAAACCACAAAATTACCCGTCTTGACTAAAGTAGGAGTGGCATGTAACATTTCCAAGGGAAGCCATGTTCCCATAAGGGTCCCCCTAGCCAACCCAAAACCTAAAAAAGAGCTTCTAATCTCTTTTTCCATCAATGACTTAAATGATCCATTTGGCACACAAGGCTTGGGATTGGAGTTGAGTTTTAATCATTCGTTGGCTCCCATATTCCATCGAAATATAGCATAACTCCTAGTTAACTTGATGAAAACCTTGCTTTGATCTAACTTGGCCCAAAGGAAGGAATGAAAGGCTTTTCCTAGATGAGAATATTTTGAAAGCAAACTTTGCCCAATAAGAGTAGTACACATGGGTGGCTACTAGGATTTTGGTGCAGATCTGGGATTTAGTAGCTAGCACTAGTAGCATGGTAATCCATTTCTTCATTTCCTTTTCCACCCATTGGACTAAAACCTCCTGTAGGTCCCTAGGGGAGTATCTAAGGAAAAAGGGTTTCCTAAAATCTTAATGATTTTCCCTTGTTGAAGCTTGGTCCAATTTTGGTCAAAAAATAGATGAGCATTGGCCTCTATATTTGTTCATAGCTTTTCATTTTCACCCATTGAGTACTTGAGCTCAAAGCTAAGCAAAAGGTAATTAGACAATCCATAGTATTCATGCAGGGGATTTGATCTTCAAGAATGGAAAAAAAAAATCATCACCAAAACTCCCATCAACCAGTGGGCCAATGTTCGATTTCAATAAAGGAATTCCCTGCACCAACCTTGTACTAACCTTATGGCTAAAAAGACAATTGAGAGCTTCTACCTCAACAAATTGAGGGCTAGGGCTAAATGGAAACCTTACCTACTAGAGTAGAAAAGGTCAATCTCTTTAGATTTCCATGATTGATAGAGAGGCAAGTAGAGGTACCAATAAAAGGGTTTCCAAATTGCTAATAAAATAAGGCCCAGGCCCTAGTTTTTTCAACATAAACAAAATGAAAGACCATTCAGCCCAATTGCATATTTTCTAGAAGTTAATTTTAACAAAAAAAACATCAAGGATAAAGGGTCTAGCCCACTACATCCCCTGCCATATAGGTGTGGTGTTGTCCAAAATGTAACACCCTTTAATGAAACATGTTTCTTCTAGCAGAATAATCTTCAGAAGGATATGCTTGATCCTTAAAGAAAAAGCCTTGGTTAGAATTTCGAATGAAATATTAACCAAGGTAATCATCTCCATTTGGTAATGAGATTTGGGTTAGTAGCCTTGGGGATGAACTTAATGAGACCCCAATTTAAAGTGGGCCCTAAGAATTGAGAAGCAATAGCTTCTTGGTAGGCTTTGAACAATTATATCCCACAAATGATGTGGTGCCTTTGTAAAATTCACATGAAAATCCATATAATCTAGGGGCTTTATCATCTTCCATTTCATATAAGGAAACTTTGAGCTCATAATTGACAATGTTGCATCATAATCTTATTGTTGATATTTGAGTAAGTTCAAGGCACTCATGAATAACTTCCCATCTTTCTTTAGTGGGTTGTTGGGCTTGAAAAAACACTATACAGTGCCCAAAAAGCTCAATTTCAATGGATTTAGTAGTAGTGATGTGGTCATGAGCCATTTTGAGCATGAAGATTTCCTCACTCACCTCTTTGGAAACTAGGACTTTGATAAATGCTTTAGTGGGTCAATCACCTATTTTAATCCAATGGAATCATGCACGGATTTGGGCACCTTTTGCTTAAAAAACATCATTCATCTAGATTATATGTCATGGCGTTGCCTCACATATTTGCTTATATTTGTCAAAGATGGACCAAAAGTAACACCTTTTATAACCTTACCAACTCTTATGCATGACCTTGTAAAATTGCCTTCAAAATTTGGCTTTTTGATAGCTATAGTCCTTGAGAAAGGCCATTGTGTGTGAAGTGGCATCATCTGGCGAACAAATCAAGCCTTGACCCCTTTGCAATTTTGGGACCAAATTCCACATAGTACATATACATGCAATGTAATTGGGGCTCTTGAGATGGGTTGATACATTTAGGATGTAGCAAGTTTTTAGTCGTGCCAGTTTTTGTGCATCCCATGAATACAAGAACCGAATTGGATAACGATTTGAGATTGTGGCCACATACACCACATGCATTTATCATACCATATTTGCATTGAAATAAAACGAGTATTACTCAAATAGAAGAGCTCTATCCTGACATTCACAAATTTTTTTCACCACCCTTGTGAAAGTTGGTCTAAGTAAACCAAGGTTCTATAGATTCTTGTTTGAAATTTTGATTGGGATCATATAGTCCATGGCTAGCTTTAAGAGTCGTCCAAAATTATTTCCCACTAAAGGGAAAATGCAATGGAAACACTTCTTTCTTATCTTTAGTGTATTCTACCATGTTAAAATCTCCTTAAAGGAGCCACAATGTGGCATGACACTCATAAACAATTGAATGCTACAAGGTTTCCCTTTCTTTAGAGTATTAGAGGCATAGAACTTGGACAATATAAGGGGTGACTATCGAAATTAAGCATAACCCAAACTAGTCACTATGAGGGATCAATGCCCCAATCACCAACTATAACAAATAATTTAGGAGATACCAAAATAAAAACTCTTCCTTTCCCATCATAATTGTTAGAAGAAAAGTACTTAGCTCCTAGCCAAATAAAGAAATAGGGCCATGTGCAACATAATGCTTGCAACTTTGACTTCTTGCAAACAAAGCACATCTAACCCACCCAAGGAAGACAACAATTGGTGAATAATGTATTTTATCCCATGGTTGTTTATGCCCAAAAACATTCCATGAGGTCACTTGTATCATAAATCAAGCACATCTTGTTAGAAACAAGGCCCAATACTGAGAAGGGGGGTGAATCAGAATTATGTAAATTTTAACAAACTTTAAGATTATTTACGTTATCACAAGTAAAATACACCAGAACACCATAAATAAAAATAACATGCACATATGAGACACAAATATTTACGTGAAAACCCATTAAGGGAGAAAACCACATAGATTATGTCTGAATATTGTTATAGGTTGCAACCAATTGTCACATCAAATTTTCTGGAACCAACCAGAAGGAGACGCCCATCCCTTGAATTTACAATCACCCACTTGAAGGAAGCACCTACTCCTTGATGCTTACAGGAACCAACCTGAAGAAAGCACCCACTCCTTGATATGCAAGCACCAACCTACGTTTCCTAGCAAATCCCTCTTTCATTCATTTTCAAACTTATACCTTCACACATATTCTTCTCAATTTAAACTCCAAGCTTTCACGTCTTCAACTGTCAATCAAATAGATATTCTGCAACAATACATACATGATTAAACTGACAACTTAGGTCTTCTCTCGTCTCTGTAATTTTTTTTGCTCGTCCTCTCTCTGTTAATCACATAATACTCCTATCATGTGCACTAATTCACATTAATACACTCAGGATGTTTACATATTGGTACTCTTTTGGACGCACATCACATAGAAATTTCAATTTTGTTATTCATATGTGTCACAACTCAACTCCTACATTCTACCACTCTTAATTCCTCATATTTTAATACCTCATCAGAAAAACTAACCTTTTTACGTTGTTTTTATTCTTCCTTTATATGCTTGGTCCTTCAATTACTATGGGTATAACTCCATGGTATTTTCCCGTGGAAATCTTGTTTGACTGTAACAACAACCCAATTTGTTTGATTGTTTTGAATAACCATGAAGATCCAAAACCTTTCATATTATTTCATCATTTGATTCTCAATCAAGACTGTGGATTAGTTCCTTGCTTAACAAGACAATATTTTTAACACCTTCTCTTAACTCCTCATAGGAGTTAGAATTCTAAAATTGCACACATATTGCATGTGAACCTCCATACTTGTAGCCCAAGTCTCTTTGCATTGCTGCTGTAGTCGATGGTCTGATCGCTGATAGGCTCTCTGGGTGCATGCTCCTCAACCCAAAGAAACCAAGGGTTGTGACCGAGAGCTCCTTATTCATTGGCCCACTTCTCATCAGCCTTAGTTTACATGTTTTTATTGCTTAGTTTTTTCGTGGTCGATAGGCTAATAGGAGATACTGAAACAAAAAGGAAAGTGCTTTCTTTTCGATCCCATTAACTGATGACTCGTCACTAGATCGTGGATCTTGGCCACTAATCGAAAAAAAATTCTTGGTCGACTTGATACCCTGATGCCATGATGGCTCAATGTTGATATTTGTAGCTTGGGAGGTACTCCAAACACTAGGCTTGAGTTTTCTGGGAGGATTTGGCACACAAGTGTGGCTTGTGGGCGTGGAAGCCAAGCATGTGGGCTTTGCACCCGATCTTGTGGATGTGAATCCATGATGCTTATTAGACATGTGATGGATAGAGATGATGGATGACATTGATACAAATCGAACGAAATGAAAATCATAGAATTTCAAGTTGTCCGTGGAGATATTAATTTTTGAAGTTAATTTTTGGGTTTGGTCAAGGTCGACTAGGCGTTTAGAGGCCTTGTGACAAGTTTTCAAGCCCACACATGTGATTTTATGTAGCCCTTGTATTGTGTATAAATATAAGGTGTAGCCCATGTTAGGTCCCCATAATACTAGTGTAGCCCCTTATTATTGTTAGTGTAGCCCCATTATTGTTATTGTTGTGCCCATGTAGTCCCCATATTGTTATTATTATGCCCCATAGATGTAGCCCCGTTATTTTTATTGTTGTGCCCATCTGATCCCCATATTGTTATATAGTGACCCCTTAGAATTATATATATAGGATTATAAGGGTTAACATTATAACAATATGGGGACCACATGGGCACAACAATAAGAATAATGAGGCTACACCTATGGGGCACAATAATAACAATATGGGGACTACATGGGCACAAAAATAACAATAATAAGGGGCTACACTAGTATTATGGGGACCTAACATGCCCCTCTCCTTCAAACAAGTGTTGTCCTCAACGCTTGAGTAGTTTTGGATGTTTCTATATAAAATTCTCATCCTTCCACGTGGAATCTTCAACAGGTAATTTCTTCCACTTGATGAAATATTCTAAAATTGATCGATTTCGTAGTTTTCGAGTTCTTGTTTCCGTGGTTGCTTCAGGTTCCAATATGATTTTTCCTTCCTCGCCAAGTTCTGACAATATTGTTTGAACTCAGAGCTTGTCACTTATAACATTATTTAAGCATGAAACATGGAAAACTGGGTGCACTCGGGAAGATGCAGGAAGCTCCAATTGTGTGCCATAGTACCAATATTTTGCAACACCTTGTAAGGACCATAATACTTTGGTGATAATTTATTATCCTTCTTAGCTTGCTTGAGGGACATTTGTTAGTATGCTTGTAGACGTAAAAGTACCTAGTCACCTACATCAAAACTTATTTCGTTGCGATGTTGATCTGCATGTTGTTTCATTCTATTATGTGCCAAAGAGAGGTTATCCCTTAAGAGTTGGAGAACTTGTTGTTGATGCTCGATGTGATATTCCACTACTTGAACCTTAGAATTGTCTCTTAAGGATGATGTGATGGACGACGAACGATATCCATAAAGTGCCATAAATGGGGTCATTTTTGCAGCAATATGGAAGGAAGTGTTATACCACCATTCACCCAAAGGTAACCACTTGACCCATTGTGTTTGTTTATCAGATACAAAGCAACGAAGATATCCTTCCAAACATTTGTTCACTATCTTAGTTTTGCCATCAGATTGAGGATGATATGATGAGCTATGAGCTAATTGAGTACCCAAAGAAGAAAATAACTCCATCCAATTTTTTTTTGTAAAAATGGGATCTCTTTCGCTTACAATAATTTTTGGGTTTCTATGTAGTTTTTGAATTGTTTCCATAAATGCAGTAGCAACTGTACTGACTTTAAATGGATGAGATAATACACAAAAGTGTGCAATATACTTGATAAGTCTATTTTCCAGCTAAATGTTTCAGATGTACTAAGATCTTGTTGCAATTTTTTAATGAGTGTCCACACTTCTTCATCATTCTTCCATTCATCCCTTGCCTCTATTATCCACTCAGGTTGGATAATAGAAATGGCACAAATTTATGCTTCCACATCCTCATCCTTTCTTGAGAGTGCATCTACAACAACATTTTGCTTCCATTTTTTGTAGATGATTTCAAAGTCATAACCCAACATCTTTGTGACTCATTTTTGTTGCTCTTCTGAAGATAATCTTTGTTCCAAAAAGTATTTAAGAATATCATGATCTTTTTTTACCTTGAAGTGTCTTTCCATTAGGTAAGGTCTCCATTGCTTTAGTGCATGTAGTATTGCCAACATTTACTTCTCATAAATAGGTTTCTGTAAATACTTTCCTTTGATTGAACGAATTTCAAAAGCAATGGGTCTTCCTTCTTACATTAAAACTACATCAATTCCATTTCCTTAGGCATCACATTCCCCAATTTTTTTTTTTGAAGCTTGGCATAGCTAAGACCTGTGCTTGGCACATTGCCTCTTTAAGATGTTCAAAGGCCTTAGTTCCTTGTGGAGTCCAAGATAATGCATATTTCTTCAGTAATGATATTAGAGGTGTCAATATTCTCCCATAATTCTTAACAAACTTGCGATAATACCCTGTTAACCCCAGAAATCCTTGAAGATGCTTTATGGTTGTGGGGATTTTCCATTCCTTAATGGATTTAATTTTATTAGGGTCTACCTTAACACCCTCATAAGATACAATATGACCCAAATATTCCACATCCAGTACTCCAAAGAAACATTTGGAGGTTTTTGCATATAATTGTTTCTCCTCCAATAGTTTGAGCACCCTTTCAACATGTTGAACATGATCCTTCCAAGACTTGTTGTAGATTAGTATATCATCAAGAAATACTAACACAAATTTTCTAAGGAAGGGTTTGAAAATGGAATTCATCAAACCTTGAAATGTGGAAGGTGCATTAGTAAGTCCAAAAGGTATGACCAAAAATTTATAATGACCCGCATGGGTTCTAAATGTTATTTTCAAAATATCTTCAGTCTTCATTCTAATTTGATGATATCCAGAACGAAGATCCAACTTGGTGAAATAAATTGCTCCATGTAATTCATCCAATAATTCATCAATGACGGGGATGATAAATTTATCTTTAATGACGGGGATGATAAATTTATCTTTAATAGTGAGCTTATTGAGCTCCCTATAATCCAGACACATATGCCATGATCCATCCTTCTTGTGCACCCATACTACTGGAGCAGAGAAAGAAATTTAACTAGGTTTTTATACCAGCCTCTAGCATTTCTACAACCATATGTTCAATCTCGCTCTTTTGAGCATAAGGATATCTGTAAGGCCTAATTTTTGGAGGAACACTTCCTACAATCAAATGAATAACATGATCATGATCATGAATAGGTGGGATTACTTTGGGAGTCTCAAACACCTTGGAATGATAGTCCAAGACTTTTTAGATATCTGGAGAAATAGATGATTTTTATTTTTGAACCTCTAGTGAGCATAATTGTGAAATTACGCCTCATTGTTCTTTCTTCATAAGGTTTGTCACGACATTAGAGCTGCTTATCTTTCTTGGCTTCCTTGCGATACCCCGTAATTCAACTTCCTTTCCTTCCGAAAAAAATTTCAAGAAAATTTCTTGAGATTTAAAAGCTATTGTCCCCAAAGATTGTAACCATGGTACTCCTAGTACAACATCAGCACCACCCATTGGAATGGAGAACATTGGACTATTAAATACATATTCCCCCATGGTTAGCTTGATATTATGGCATTTTTTAGAGTGATTTATAGTTATTCCATTTGAAACCATCACTCAACACTCTGGTGTTGGGTATAGGAAGCAATTCAATTCCTTGGCTACCTTACAATGAATAAAATTATGAGTACTACCCAAATCAATCAGCACTATTACATTTTTCTTCTTGATATGTCCTTATATCTTGAGAGTTTAAGGAGTGATAATTTATGCCAAGCATTACAAGATATTGTTGGATTCATTTCTTCTTCCTCTAGGGTTGGTTCCTGGTGTATATCCTCTTCTTTTGAAATTTCTTGTTCATGTTCTTCCTCCTCTTCACAATCTATGTAAAATAATTTCTTCTCATCACACTTATGACCTTTAGTGTATTTGATATCACAAATATAGCAAAGCCCTTTTGCTATTTTTTCTTCCAAATTTTTTGGTGTCAACCTTGTAGGTTGTGGAAGTCTAGGAGTAACAACACTTCCATCTTTATAGTTGTGAGTGGTAGGCTTCCTTGTCGCCATAATTTTTCTTTCAATTTTTCTTTCCAACCTGAATGCCTTCTCCAATGAATCAAGTTCCCAAAGGCAAACCTCAGGTTGGATGTTATCCTTTAAAGTCCCTATGAAGACATCAATCCTATGCTCCTTTGGATTATCATTTACCCTTATATTCAATTTTTGGAAGTCCTCAATGTGCTCCACCATTGAACCCTTTTGTTTGAGATTTATCAATTGGCTAAAGAAGGTGTTGCTCTTTGTATCCTCATAATGTGCTATCATTTTCTCCATAAAAATTGACCAAGTGACAATTTGTTTATGAGAGCAAAGCCATCGATACCATAAAAACGTATTGGGTTCTAAATATAAAGTTGCAATGCGTACCTTTTGTGTGTTTTGCACATTTATGGGGATCAAAGTATTGCTCCATCTGTAGTATCCATGTTACGAGATCCTTGCCATAAAAATTCCTCATATCGATCTTTGGAATATGGTGGGTCTTCAATCCAATATTAGAGTCTATGAAATCATGATTAACATTTATTTTGTTCTCATTATGAATTTCCTCTTCTACCTTTTTACCATTAGGAAGCTTTTCTCGTAGCAACTTTGTCAAACCTTCCTTTAAACCTTCCATGTATTTCTTCAAATATTCCATGTTTCCTTCCATATGATCGATATTAGCTTCCATGTCATTCATTTCATCCTTCAAACCATCCATCTTAGCTTCTAGTTCATGTTTTGTTGTTCTATGTGAGAGCGAAATTTGTTGCACTTGGTCCTGTAATTTTGAGATATCATGCTGCAATTCTTCCTCTTCATGTGCCATAGTAGAGATTTCTGAGGGCTTAATGAGTGTGGAATTATTTTTTAGAGGCATTTTAGAACTCAATATTGATATCTATGTTTCAATATGCCATTGGAATCACTTCAAACTGATTTTTCAAAAAAAAGTTTTGCAATTTTTTTAAATACACACATTTTTCTTTATTTTAGGAGCTTGATCTTGAAATAGTTGTAACTCTGTAATTTCAAATCTCTGAGATCTAAAATTCATTCTTGTAGTATCCCTTTGAGTCTTCTTTCCAATGCCACAAGTCAGACTTAATTTGGATTCTTCAAGATAAAGTTATGCCCAATATCCCACAATGGCCTAATTATGGGCCGGTTCAGTAAAGCGAACTTGTATGGCATGTCGTGTGTCACAATTTCGACCTTTGGCTCTGAAATCGATATAAAATAAACTACAACCTGTGAAATTTCAGCCACTTCTTACAAAATTCTAATATGATGTCTGAAATGAAAGTTATGATGATTTTCCCTTGGCCACATGTTTGAGATGAAATTATGGAGCCTGCAAAAACCTAATTTGCTGAGATCATATCTCCGAAAATATAGCGAACCAAGATCTGAAATTTTTACACAAAGTTCCACAGGATTTCGGCTTCGCATGGTAAAAATTTAAGCTTCTAAACCTTCGTACAAAAAAGGTTATAGAGAAAATTCCAAGATGGCCTGTTTGAAACAACGAAACCCTAGAATCCAAAGCTCTAATACCAAATGTTATGCAACCAGCTCACAAAATAGAAGAAAAGATAGATCACGACTTAGAAATAAGTCTTTTTGAGAGGGAAACCTCTTTTACATTACATAAATGAATAATTCTTGGATGATACAAATAACAAAACCTACCTTCTATATATAGGAGTCTAAGGGTCACAATATAGCAATATGGGGACCACATGGACACAACAATAAAAATAATGGGGCTACACCTATGTGCACAATAATGAAAATATGGGGACTACATGTGCACAACAATAATAATAATGGGGCTACACTAATAATAATAAGGGGCTACACTAGTATTATGGGGACCTAACACATCCAAGGAGCATCACATCAAGTCTCATCTATGAAATACAACGTGAGTGCAGGAATAATCCCAAGTACATGCAACCGCATGAGTACAAGCAGAAGCCCAAGTATAGGTAGCCGCGCAAGTATAGGTAGAAGCCCGAGTACGGGCAACTGCACAAGTACAGACAGAAGCCCGTGTAGAAATTATATACATTAAGCATGCATATATCCTATATTCCCCTGATCTCACAATATTTAACTTCTTGCAAAATATAGAATCATTCCACTGTTAATCTTTTGTAGAAAATTAATTGCAAACACATGTGAAGCATAAATAAAAAAAATCGCACATAACACAGTTGTTTAATGGGAAAGCCTGAAGCTGAAAACCCCTACTATCATATATTATGTATCATGGAGATCATGTAGCAATCTCATACAAAGCTTAGTACATCAAGCTCTTAGTACAATACAATTGTCACACACTAACAAGATGAAATCTGCAAATCCATGCACTGATTTCTGCCCTCCTGATAGACTGCCTCCACTGCGCAATCCCTGCTAAAGAATGACTCTGAATGAATTCGAATTACCCTTACCTTGACTGCGCAATCCTCATTGGCAACTCCAATGTGTGTGTGATGCAATCAATGCATCACTATAGTCACAACAGATAGTCCATCTCACCCTTTCTCCACTGGGTCTCCACTGGAACTGACATGCACTGTAGTTAACTATTGTATTTTTTCAGTTGATTAATGATTTATTATTTGTGAATTAATTAACTAATTGATTCACTCCACTCTCACTAGTGTATCATTCAGTTAGACTAGATACAACTATCTCAACTTAGTGTAACTCACTTTAATTGAGTTAAACTGAATACAACTCCATGAACTACTCTTCCAACTCTGTCATAACTTTTCCACTTCAGTTCTAACTGAGTCCTCCATGCATGAACCACCATTAAACCCTAGGAATTGCGTAATTCCTTCAGCCCACTGATTTGCAAAATCTGTACACTGAAATAAAGTGCTCCAAGAGAATAAGTTGTTGTTTATTGTCGGATAATTATTAAGGGCTAATAATATCCGACATGCATCTATTTTTAGACCGACAATCTATAAATAGACTTCGCCCAATATTCTAAAAATAGAATTTCATCTATTTTTCCATCTTGACCAACCATCCACAAATATCATCCTGCAACTTCTGAAATATGATCATCATGTCTAAAAATAGATTTGCGCCAAAAATAGCCTGCGGGCCCACTTAGTGAAGGCGACTCTTTTCACTAAGCTCATCATCTTGTTGAATATCAACAGCTTGAGTATGGGAAACAACACGAGTACGGGCATAAGCGTGAGTACTGGAAGCCGGGCGAGTGCAGGCAGTGCGGGTACAGGCAACACGAGTGCAAGCAACTCGAGTGTAGGCAACGCGAGTGAAGGAAACGTGAGTGCAGGCTGAGTGTGTAGCACACTACACCAAGGTGATGCAGAAGCTATGCAAGGCTAGGAATGTATTGGAATTTTTGTAGGCAGATGGGTGTCCTAGAAGAGGATTGATTGGTAAAGTTTGTTAGCAGCCAAGAGGAAGGGTTTCCTGGGTGTTGGATGCCCTAACCAGGAAAAAATGCTACAACACGAATTGGTCACTCGTGGTACGTTGGAGGGCAGTGTGAGAGTGGACCAAGTGTAGACAGTGGATTGGGAATTTATGTTCTGTTGGAGGAAAACATGATATGTCCAAGTTGGAGCCCTATGTGCAACACTTTGATGGACAAAATTAGTTGCTAGAGTGGTAGTGGTTGAGCTCAAGGGTCTGATAAGCCAAGAAAAGTTTGAGTAGCCATAGAATTTTGTGTGGATAACGACATCTATAGTATAATATGGGAAGTCCTCCAAGCCTGTATTCATTGTGGGAGATGAACATGTTGCAGTGATAGGTGGCAACCCTTTGTGCATTATGTTAGTCTTCATTGGAGCAACGTAGGAAGACTATAGTGGGTTGAAGTCCCTGAGTAGATGAGGAGAAGCAGTGGGTTGAAGTCCCTAAGTAGATTAGGATCATTAGTAGGTTGAATTCCCTAAGTAGATGAGGATAAACAGTGGGTTGAAGTCCCTAAGTAGATTAGGAGCAACAATGGGCAGTTGTGAGTTGTTCAAAAATGGAGTTGTGAACAAATCAACAAGAGTCTCGATGTGTTGATGTGTTGATGTGTTCATGGATGAACGATAGACAAGAGAGCAGAATGGATAACTAAGGTTTAGTGTTTAGATAGAATTATATCATTGATAGAGGCAGTGTTGTAGATCGGGAGCCAAAGGACTGGACAAGTACAAGGTACAACCAAGGCAGCCGTAAGGAGCTTTACATCAGGTAGATAATCAAAGTATCTTGAAGAGGGTAGATTGGTTGTCAATGGACTGATACCAAGCCCCAATTTTGTTTTCTTGTACTTGTGGATATTTGAGGGCCATTATCCCTAGTACAAAGGCCCTATACTATTGTATTATTCATTTTGATTAATATAACAAAGTTGGGTTATTGTACAAAATTGTGTAATTTTTTTATATATATATTTTGCACTCTAGTAGATTAACTGTTGTTTATATTTCGTTGTGAAAAGTAGCTTCGTTGTGATTCTTGGTTTGGTAGCGTCAGTGATTTAAGATTCTATCCCATACACTAGGATTGTGGAAAAACAACATGGTATCTGAGCGTGTCTGAGCTACTTTGAGGGACAGTGAATCATAGTGTGCATAGCGAAGCAACTCAGAGGGAGTTCTGGGTGTCTAGATCATGGAGAAGAGGGTTCATCTGAAGACATGGAGATGTGTTCTTGACTAGATTGGCAGCGATATTGGTTGGGAAATTTGGAGGATTGGTGGAGAGCCTGGTGAACAACAATTTGTTGTAGGGCGGATTTTTTTATCATGGACTTCCTTTGATTTGCCATGGATTGTTGGGAAAACTCCAAGATTGATTTGGCATGGATGAGATTGGCTTGATTGAGATTGATTCATGTGATGGACTGGATGTTGGCAGGTTAGAGTCTTCATCGGATCGTGATGTTGCATATCCGAGATTGGAGGGATTTGCATGAGTGGTATTTGATCCAAGAGGATGAGTGCTTACAAGGCTAAGCTAGTGGAGATCGTGTAGGCTTAGAGAGAGTCTAGCCTCAGAGGGAGTAGCCCTATGGAAGTTTGGGATCTTCAGGTTGAGATGTGATGAGGCAGAGGCACTACCAAGAGTGCAAGGTTCATTCTACAGAGTATGTTGTAGTGATGGACACTACATGGGCTAGTGTCACCTAATGATGTTGATGGATACTTCCTAGTGTTGGAAGTACCTCCCTTGCTAAGAGGGAGTGTTGATATTTGTAGCTTGGGAGGTATCCAAACCCTAGGCTTGAGGGTTGTGGAGGATTTGGCACATAATTGTGGCTTGTGGACATGGAACCCAAGCATGTGGGATTTGTACCCAAGCTTGTGGGTGTGAATCCATGATGCTTATTGGACATGTGATGGATGGAGATGATAGAGGACGTTGAGACAAATCCAACACAATGAAAATCATCGAATTTTGAGTTGTCTATGTGGAGATATTAATTTTTGAAGTTAATGTATGGGTTTCGTCAAGGTTGGCTAAGCGTTTAGAGACCTTGTGACAAGTTGTCAATCCCATACATGTGATTTGATGGAGCCCTTTTATTGTGCATAAATATAAGATGGAGGAGAGTCATTTAACACATCCAAGGAGAATCACATCAAGTCTCATATCTGAAATACAACACGAGTGCATGTAGAAGCCTGAGTACGAGCAATGGTAGAAGCCCAAGTACAGGAAGCCGCACGAGTACAGGCAGAAGCTCAAGTACAGGCAGAAGCCTGAGTATGGGCAACAACGCGAGTACGAGCATCAACACGAATACATGCAAAAGCATGAGTACAAGCAGCCGCACGAGTGCAAACAGTGCTAGTATGAGCAACACGAGTGCGAGTAAATCAAGTGCAGGTTGAGCATGTAGCAGACTCCATGATGGTGATTCAGAAGCTGCACAGGGCTAGGTATGTATTGATATGTTTGCAGGTGGATGGGTGTCCCAAAATAGGATTGGTTGGTGAATTTTGTTAACAACCAAGAGGAAGGGTTTCCTAAGTGTTGGGTGCCCTAACCAAGAGTAGATGTTGCAACAAGGACTGGTCACTCATGGTCTGTTGGAGGGAAGTGTGAGAGTGGACCAAGTGTAGATAGTGGATTGGGAATTTATGGTATGTTGGAAGACAACGTGATAGTGTCCAGTTGGACCCAATGTGAAGCGCTTTGATGGAAAAAAGTAGTTGCTAGAGTGGTGATTGTTGAGCTCAAGGGTCTGATCAACCAAGAGTAGTTTGACTAGCCCTAGACTTGTGTGTGGAGAAGGACATCTACAATAGAAGATGGGAATTCCTCCAAGACCTTGTTCATTGTGGGAGATGGACATCTTGCAGTGATAGGTGGTAGCTCTTCGTGCCCTGTGTTAGTATTCATTGGAGCAACGCAAGAAGACTATAGTGGGATGAAGTCCCTGAGTAGATGAGAAGCAGCAATGGGGAGTTGTGAGTTGTTCACAAATGGAGTTATGAACAACTCAACAAGAGTTTCAATGTGTTGATGTGTTGATGCATTGATGGACAAACGATCAATGATAGAGAAGATTGGATAGTCGAGGTTCAGTGGTTAGATGGACTTGGATCATTGATAGAGGCAGTGCTGCAGATCGAGAGTCGAAAGATCGAGAAGGTACAGGGTACGACCAAGGTAGCAGTGAGGAGCTCTACATTAGGTAGATAGTCAGAGTATCTTGTTGAAGGTATATTGGTTGTTGATGGAATCACACCAAGCCCCAATTTTTTATTCTTGTACTTGTGGATATTTGAGGGCCATTATCCCTAGTACATGAGCCCTAGAATGTTGTATTATTAAACGAAGTTGGGTTATTGTACAAAATTGTGTAAAAATTTGTGTATATTTTGAGCACTAGTAGATTTACCGTTGTTTATATTCCGGAGTGCAAAGTAGCTTTGTTGTGATTCTTGGTTTGGTAGTGTTAGCGATTTAAGATTCTATCCCAGACACTAGGATCGTGTAAAAACAACATCCGGGAGGCCGAGGATCACGTCACTTGCTAATTATCCTCCACGTCAATCATTCTCTAACTACCATGTGGCTCTTATGCCACCTTATCACTACATCATCATTCCTGCCACATGACGCTGCCTATTTACTTCAGATTTTTACGAGTAAATTATACTTCGACTACTCGGTACCCTAACATCGTAATATGGGACTAACCATGTCCACATCACCTGCCACTGTTCTTGTCATGTCAAATGTTTTAGCCAATCAATACTTGCCACTTATCCTTCTTCCATGTGTCTCACCACGTCACCTTCCACGTGTCACCTACCAAAACTTCACATCTTGGTCAACCAAAAGTGTCATTTCCACCTACCACGTGTCATCCTCATGCATTCCCATGTCATACTTTGAGCCACATCACACTTCCTCCACAACATCTTACTATTGTCATGTTATTTTCACGGTCACATCATTGTGCCAGGTGGCATTATTTGGGTGGTGCTATGTGTCACTCGCAACAACCCACTTGGCCACCCAAAAACACCAAATATGAGTGACACGTGTCATCCCTTTGTGTGGCTACATGTCCCTTGCCGCATCATCTTACCGATCCACTTTCCATGTCAACGTTAACTGTATTTTCACCTATCACACCACCTAACACCTTGAAAATCATACCCATGCTTGCCTTGTCGCTCACTGCTTGTCACTGTTGTGTGAACCCAATTTGGCTTGGCAATCCGATAAGCACCTGAGTGCTTTATCCATCCCCTTGTGAATAGAGGTTGTGATTAGGGGCTTGGTGCCCTATAATTTGTTGCTCTACATTAACTAGTATAGGCCTTCTAACGACGTGCCATATGTTTAAAATTTGATCAATGGCTGAAACCATCTTGGGCCCCCTCACCTACCTGATAGTGAACAAGCGAGGGGGGAAACGGGTGGTTCAGGGTTTGTCACATATGCGACTAACTCGCCCACACTTCTTTCAAGCACACCACACAAATCCCTCAACTCGTTAGGTCAGACGACAAATATCATACTTTGGGGACCCCCTCATTTTTTGAAGTTTAATGGAGGGTAGATTCGATATTTGTTATATGTTCCCACCTAGAACCATGATTAGTTAGAACCTTGCTTGAACCACAAACCTTCAACCTTATTTTTATCTTCATTCCTTGGGAGTTATATCAAGTGCCATACCGTTGGAAAGGTCCTGGAGAGGGTTACACAACTAAAAAATCAGTTTCCTCATTGGAGCTATGGAATTGAAAAACTATTTTCTTCAAAGATATTACTTTCATCCTTGACCTCAAGATAGGTAGAAACATAGATTAACACATCAATGATAACAAACTTACCAAGCTCCCCCTAAACTTGACACCTAACATCAATGACCTAGAATTGAAATCAATGACAACAAATACTCAACATATCTTCCATTGTTGCATCATTTCATATTAGGTTCTACAGCATGTCAAAAGAATTAAAACCATTAAAGAAATAACCAATGAATTGTTTCCTTTGGTCTCTTTGGGCCATCCTCACCAACTCAAGAATCTTGTTATGATAGATTTAGAAGGTGGAGAGAAAGAATGATTGAGCCTCTCCTTGATGGAGATGGAATAATCAAGCTCCAGTTGGGGCCAAATGCCACAAACTATTACAAAAATGGCACCAAGGGTCAGAAGGAGCCAATTAGAGTTGAGGCCTTGGGCCTAGGTCTAATGGGTTGAGGCTTGATGGGTCATAACTATGGCCATTGATGGATATTATCCAATGGATATTTACTATATTTATTCTTTCTTTGTATTTGGGTCCATGCATATTCCTCTACATTCTTAGCCTAATGGGGCTTATGGGCCATGGGATTCATAAGTGAGTTGGTTGGGGCCATAAGTGAACAATTATGGATGTGGTGGTCAAGGGTTTGACAATGAAAGTAGGAACTTGGTAGGTTGACATAATGGATATGTTGTCAAAACATACTATGCAAATAAGGACAAATTCCTTGATGTTCTATGATGGGTTAACCTTATCGCAAAATCGGGTTTGCAACCTAGGGTTGAATACCTTGTATAGTTCAAGGAAAATAACCTCTTGTAGTTTTGGGGGGGAGGGGGGAAATATATTGAATCTTGGGAAAAAATTGCATTAGGGTTCTACGAAACCCAATCCAAACTGATTAGGGTATTCTTTCAAATCTAGGGACTAGTATGCAACACATTCTTACCTCTATTAACATCCACAAACCAGAAGAGGAAAATACTAGGGTAACTCTTGATGTAATGGTCCTCTCCAATTTTTCTTCTACAATAAGAATCAATCTACAGTATAAGAACCTTCCAATTTTGCAATGGGGTGCATCTAGACATTTATTCTCAATGTAATAATTATGTCTCCATTTTCCCTCTTAAATACCTAATCATTTCACATCCCATTTTCATTTTTGGCCCAAGCTTCAATTTAGTCAAAGAGGAGAAAATGTGAGATATATTTATGATCATATTGAAAGGAATCTAAAACATATCCGTGATTAGGAATTTGAGGAGATGATATAATAAAGGATGACCCAAGCACACTTAAAAGTGCAAGAAGGGAGAATTTAGTTGAAGTAGGTTCTTCAAAATAGGGAAAGAAATACCTAAGGCATGTAAAGTGTTTAAAGTGCCATAAGATGGGCCAATATGCATCATAGTGTCCTCAGAAGAGAGAAACCAAGAAGCAATAGAATCAATTTGCAGAAAGTGTAGAGCTTCAATCGAAGTGGATGAGTTATCTTAAAGGCTTCAGATACCTCTATCCCTAGTATCATGTCTTTCTAGTAACACCATTTATGGTGTATGTGGCATATGGATAATGGAGCATCCATACACATGACCTTTGCAAGCTTCAAGAGAAAGAATATGACATATAGGTGGAAGATGGGTGATGATGCCACTCATCTAATTACCATAATGGCCTTGTCTTCTTTTGCATGCCTTCAAGTGATTTTTTAAAGTTGCATGATGTCTTATATGTTCTTGGTTTGACAAAGATTTTTCTTTCATTTTCTTGTATGATAGATATGAAATGTATGGCTAAGTTTGACAATCAATGACTCAATCATCATTATAAATGGCAACCACAAAACCTATCATTTTGACTAGAGTAATTTGAGGGGGCGGACTTTAGAGGCTATTAGAAAATTCAATTAGGCATGTTACTTTAGTGCATGATAGTGACAAGTTGTAAGCTATGGCACAAATGGTTTGGTCACCTGAATTATGGAGCATTTCTTCTCTTGAATGATATGGTCTAGAGATTGCTAGACTTCAAGATCAAGATTCAAAAGCACCAAAGAATGCACTTGAAAATCATGCCAAGACTGCCATTCCAAGTAGTAAGCACAATTTAAGAGAGATTATTGATATGATCAATTTCAATGTATTTCGACTCATGTTTTTAACTTCATTAATATGAAATTTTTCTTGTGTCCCTTTTATTAATTATTTCTCTAGAAAAACCTTGATCTACTTTATGAAGAAAAAATGAAGTGTTCTATAAGTTTCAAGAGTTCAAAACCTTACTCAAAATTTAGACAAGTAAGAAGATCAAAGTGTTGATATCTAACAATGGAGGAGAGTAAACCTTAGGTACTTTGATGCCTTTTGCAAGGGGGTAGGGATGGAGAGGGAACTCATAGTACCATACAATTAGCAACAAAATGGGATTGCATAGAGGAAGAACCAATCCATTATAGAGACAACAAAAGTAGCATTCACAATATTTCCCATGAACCTTTGAGCAGAGACATGCAACACAACTATCTACACTCTGAATAGATGTACTCATGGATATTACTTGAAAAGACACTAAAAGAGATTTTACTAGAGATAAGACTCAATTATCATACCTTTACATATTTGTTATCAATTTTATATTCATGTTCCTAGGAAATATGATTAAATTTTCCATTATATATCATTGAGCGCATATTTGATGGTTACAATGAGATATCCAAGGTTTATTAGATCCATATTTTAGCTCAATGAAAGACAATGGTAAGTAGAGATATTAACTTTCTTGAGGGTGAAGGGTACTATAATCCTATACAACTTGCCATAGAGTTGTAGGAGTGAGAAAAGTTTGTCATCCCAAAGGCTAGTTATAAACTTGAAGAAGAGAAATACAATTTAGGTTGTCAAGGTTTCGATTGAACAAACCTTGTGGGAGGCACAAGATCAAGTAGGAAATCCAAAATCTTCTTTTTGATTCAACGCCTTAAGAATTTTTCTAGAGCATGTTGCTTTGAGGTATTTTATCATTGATTCAAAGCCTTCTAGCTTCAAGGAGGAAAACATGAAGTAGGTGTTGTGTGATGCCACTATTAAGGAGTATCTCCATTATGAAAAATTATGTCTTGAAGATTGTGCCAAGACAAGTAGGGAATATGTGATAAATTCTATGAGATTAATCAATATCATGCATGCAAGTCAAGGGAGTATAGATAAATATATGACTAGATTTGTGGTGAGAGAATTCTCTCAAAGAGAGGAAATTTACTATGAGGAAACTTTTGCTTTATTTGAAGGATACTTCTATCAAAGTCATCATGCTAATTGCATTAGTTTTTTGTTGGCCTTTATAACTTCTTAATGGTGTTATTGAAGAGGAAGAGTACATAATCAATATAGAGTTTTTGAAGTGTATGGACAATATACCCATGTGTGTTGCTTAAATAATGCCCTTTCTGTGCTAAAGTGGGCACAACATGTATGGTACTCAAGGATTGATGAGTACTTGTTGACGTTGGGCTTCACTAAGATTGTTGCATATCCTAACCTTAATTAATATGTGTATGATAAATATGATTTGTGTCTTCGCTGTATGGAAGTGATTGTAGTTTTGGATGGCCTATGTATATATTTCTTCTCCAACAATATACATGATTTTTTTCTTTGAAAAAAAAATTATTTGTGTCTTGGCTGTCCAGAAGTGACTGCAGTTTTGGATGGCCTATATATATATATTTCTTCTCCAACAATATATATGATTTTTTCTTCGAAAAAAATGTTTTGTGTCTTGGTTCTAGATGTAGATGACTTGATTCCAACATAAGCTTAATTCATTGTGTATGTAAAAGTTGCTCAGTGAATTTGATATGAAGGACATCAACCTTATGCATTTATTTTTGGGTCTAGAGATTTGGTAGGGTGCAAGGAACATCTTTTTTGAGGAAGGAAAGTACACAATGAAGATCTTGAAGGTAGAGCACATGGAAACAACCACTAATTCTTCTAAGGTCATTTGGCCATGCACATTGATAGTATTGTTGGTTGATGAGGCGATGAAGCTCATTATTGTCTATTATGACAATTAGAGTTGCATCAAGTTATTTGAGAATGTATATGGTCACTCGAAGCATATTATCATTTTTTACCATTTTGTCAAAGACATAACTAAAAAAGGAGTAATGGTTCTTGAGTGTGTTCATTTAGTTTTGGAGGTGGTAGATATTTTCATCAAACCCATAGCTAAGGAAAAGTTTGAGTTGTCAAGGGAGAAACTTAGTCCAGTGGAAAACACTTTCCTCGCAAAGAGGAGTGTTAGATTTTACTTGTCACTCAATGAATATTCTTCTTCAACAACAACACACTTAGTGGATCCATACAACCTTAGTCCTTGTGTAGGTATAAAGGAGGCATAATTAGTGAGAGTGCAACACTAGCTTAGTAGGTAGTCAATGATCAAGGCTCATGCATGCATGCACCAAATTTGAAAGTTACCATCTTTTAAAGTTACACTTTATGGATCCATATAACCTTGTGTAGGCACAAGGGAGACATAGTTAATAAGGGAATAATGTTAGTTTGTAGAATGGTTGAGGCATAGATCTCAGGAACAAGTGAGTGTGCATTGCACAAGGAAATTTTAGATTTAGTATGTCATAGTGTCCAATGAAGAAAGTTGCCTGCATGCAATAAGTCAATTCCATAATGGATACTCTACTCTAAACAACCCTATCCATGCATAAGGATGCACTTTTCTCAAGAGAAGCACATACATTAGGGTCTCTTCCAATGAGGAACTCCATCACATATTTCTACATACATTATATAGAAGTAAATAATTATAATAAAAGATTTGAGCATATCAATTTGCAAATCATTTTCTCAATTAATAAACTTTCTAGATACATTATATAGAAATAGATAATTATATAAAAAAATTAAGCATATCAAATTGCAAATCATTCTCATTGATGTGAACAAATACTATAAACTAAACTTACTATACATTTTTAATTGTTTTGATAGACAATTAATTAAAACTCAATTTAACTTTTATTTATTTATTTTTATTTCAATGTTTTAATCCTAGTTAATACCCACCTAAATTTCATTCCCAACTAATTTTATGTAGAGAGGCAGAGTTATGGGATTGGAACACGATCAAAGTACTTTTTGGACTCCTAGTTTGTCTAGTGCTATTATATGGGTGTGAATTGTGGGCTAGCAGCATCCCTGTTTCAAAATGGAAACAAATTCAAAAAAATCAAAAACACTTTATCATGAGCAAGTTCAAAATAAAAAGTTCGGTTCCCTATGAGATAATGTTGAGTGAAACGGGGACAACTCCCATCGAAGCAATTGCCATGGTGTGTCTTATAAGGTATCTAAAAAGAATTGAGCAAATGGGAGGAGGTAGATGGACGAAAGTTATCTTCAATGAAAATATGAGTGAAAGAAAGAAATCATGGATGAGACAAAACAACAAATGGACGCAAAAATGGAATATTTGCCTGAATGCATGTCCCACAAATTGCAAGGAGTTAAAGAATTTTGTGTTGGAGAAGTTCCGTAAGGGTATATGGGGAAAAGAGTTGAGTAGAAAGAAGAAGTATCATGTTCAGCAAATTAACCCCACTTGTGATCTCCAACAAAAAGAATATATTAGAGCTAACATTCAGTGGAGAGAAAAGGTTCTTATTGCTCAATTAAGAACTAACTCACATCAACTTCGGTGTGAAATGGGGCAGTGAAAGAGACCTAAAGAAGATTGGGAGGAAAGGGTATGTACTTTTTGCACTTCTGGGGTAGTGGAATCAGAAAAACATTTCATTTTGGAACATGACGCTTTCAGAGACACCAGAGACAGTTACCGCAGTATGTTAGCATCAATTCCATGGCATTGTCTTTTCAGTGAAGGAACTATTAAAAGGTTAGGTCAGCTCATCATCAATTTGAATAAGAAAAGGATTAAATTACATAAAACAAAAAACAAGGAAGCTGGTGGTCTCATAGACTATTTTTAGTCTCATGGATGATAAAATATCATTCATTCTAATTCCAACACATTTCACAATGACGACATACTTTTATCTTAGTTTAAATATGCTTTATTAATCATTTCAATTAACAATACCTTATTAACTATAATATTTTATTTTACCAAATTCAAGATTTTTTTTATTTATTTATATTTATTTATTATTATTATTATCTTCTCATTTTAAGATCACGGTAAGTCAGTCACTGCCAAATCATTAAATTAATGTAAAAACTTCTTGAAGATTAAAAAACTCATCTCCTTGTAACTATTTAACTGCGAAATCTACAAAACCATATCTAATCTATCCCCTCTAATTTTGAAATAGTAAGAGGAAACCATTACTCTGTTACAAGTGAGATTATGTCACATGATGCCTGCAGAATAACAAGTCCATACGTTTTGAAATCCTAGTGTCCATCCAAGCAGTAACATATTTTTCATTTGATCGGTGTCGTTTTCGTCGTTCTCGAATTTGAAATAAATCTGCCTACATTCGGCAGATTTATGCAGCAGGGATGCAATAGATTCGAACTTTAACATATTCAGATGAACAGGTTGCTAAGGAGACAGCCATTAAGAAACCAGAAAGAGAAGAAGACTGTAATGCTCGTTGGGTTCGTGCTTAATATTCAAGTTAGGCAGTCTGCCATTGCTGTACTTGAAACAGGAACTAACACAAAAAATCCGTCTGTACAGAATGGGGTAACACTGTCTGAAGAGGGCCTGCTAAAAGACGCGCTTGGCTTCTTGAATGCTACCGACAACGTTCTAGATAAATGTGCATATGTTTCTCTCCTGCAGGGCTGCGTTAAGCTCAAGGCCTTATCGGGCGGAAAAATATTCCACGCCCAAATGCATCAGAGGGGTTTTCTGGGAGATAGATTCTTACTTAATACTCTTATCACTATGTATGCTACGTGCGGGAGCCCGGAGGATTCTCGGCGAGTGTTCGACCAGATGCCAACACGAGACGCCTTTTCATGGAATGCCATGATTTCAGCATATGCCAGACATGGATTTTCCCAGGAAGCTTTGGTTTTGTTTCGTCAAATGAAAGAACAGAGTGAAATTCAACCCGATCAATTCACCTTTACCGGCGTTCTTCCTGCATGTAACACCCTGGAAACCCTCGCGGAAGTTCATGAGGCCATAACCAGGCGAGGGTTTCAGTATGATGTTTTTGTAGGCACTGCCCTCCTGGACATGTATGCAAAATGTGGTATTATTGAGAAAGCATGCGATGTGTTTGACAAAATGCCTGAACGAAATATTGTTTCCTGGAATGCCATGATTACGGGATACCTGCACAATGGGTACATAGACGAGGCACTGAAGCTTTTCAGAGAAATTCCCCATCGTAATGTAGTCTCGTGGACTCTGATGATTGCCGGGTATGTGCAGAATGGGCTCAGTTTGGAAGCCATGGAGATGTTTAGGCAAATGCATCTGGCAGGCGTTGAGCCGGACGCAAAAACTTTTGCCAGTGTTCTCCCAGCGTGTGCGAACTTGGGAGCTATGCAGCAGGGTATAGAGATACATGGGCAAGTAATCAGAAGTGGATTGGAATCTAATGTCTTTGTGGGAACCGCCCTTGTAGACATGTATGGAAAATGTGAGAGAATAGACATTGCTCTCAAATTGTTTGACAAAATTCCTGAACGAAATGCTGCAGCCTGGACTGTCATCATTGCAGGTTATGCACAGAATGGGCACAACATGGAAGCTCTGGAGATTTTTCGACACATGCAACAGGCAGCTGTGCAGCCAGATTCGAAAACCTTTGCCAGTGTTCTCCCAGCATGTGCTAATTTGGCAGCTCTGGAACAGGGCATAGAAATCCATGAAGAAATAATTAGAAGTGGTTTTCAGTGCAATGTCTTTCTGTGTAACGCGCTTTTGGACATGTATGCAAAATGTGGAAGCATAGACAAGGCAAGTGAAGTTTTCGACAAAATACATGGAAAAGATGTGGTTTCATGGAATTCAATGATTGCAGGATATGCAGTGCATGGATGTGGCAAGGAGGCCCTGAAACTATTTCAAGAAATGCAACAATCTGGCATGAAACCGGACAGTGTTACCTTCGTCAATGTGTTGTCGGCATGCTGTCATGCAGGTCTAGTGGATGAGGGCCGAAAGTACTTTAATTCTATGAGTCAATGTTATCAGATCACACCTGTGATAGAACACTATGGCTGCATGGTTGACCTTGTTGGCCGTGCTGGGCACCTGGAAGAGGTTAAAGACTTGATAAGCAAAATGCCAATAACCCCTGATGCTACAGTCTGGGGGTGTTTGCTTGGTGCCTGTATCATACATAACAATACAGAGTTAGGAGAATACGCTGCAGAACACCTTTTTGAGTTGGATTGGAAAAATGCAGCAACTTATGTTGTGCTGTCAAATATCTATGCTTCAGTGGGCAGGTGGGATGGTATTGAAAAGCTGAGAAAAACCATGAAAGATAAGGGGATTAAACCAGCGGCTGGATGCAGTTGGATTGAAGTCAACAAGCAGGTGCATGCTTTCCTTGCAGGAAATGGGTTGCACCCACTATAACATAAAAAGCTGGAACTAATCCATGGTCACAAAGAAATTTGTCCAGCATGCTGTGGAGCATCAGAGATAAATGTAAAGGGCTAGGTATTCCTTTTTATGGAAAAGGCTTTGCCATTGGGAAGAAGTTAACCTGTTAACTCCAAAAATCAATAATAATACTCACGGTCCAAAAAGTGAAAATCAAACCAATATCTCCTACCAATTGGAGTAAAATTCAAATGCAGCTTTCCTAATAGAGGGAAATATTCATGATTGATCTATGAAGAGCGAAATGATAGTGGCATGTTATTGAAGTCTTCAAAATCAATCCTCGAGGAGCTGAATCAACAAATTCTTTTTGCAGCGAGATTTGAGCATATCTGGGTTTTAACTAACAACACTTGGGGACATGAAGGGGTCCTTAGCTCCATTACTAGGACTACAGATGAAATTGTTCATTTCGTGCAAAAGCTGGCCACCATTTTTAGCATGGATAATATCTTTTTGAACTAAAGGGCATTCAAAATAACAAGCTTTAATCAAAAGGCTAGTAAATGTTTCCCAAGGATGTGGTGTAATGGTTAGGTGGGAGGTGTGATTTCACAGTTATTGTGGTCTAATTCTAGGCAGGATGGATTATGTTTGCCTGAGAGCTGCTCCAGGCATGATTCTTCAGTTGAAAAAAAAACAATTTTGCCTTAAATTTGTAATTTCTATCAGTGAGTTGTTGGCTTCGTTAGATCTCATCAATTAAATTAGTTGATGGGATCCAAAAAAGACGAGTTGTTATCGATAACTTGATTAGCAACTTGATTAGCTCCAGAGATAACCTCCAAAAACTGAGTTGGTGATTAATATTACATCATTGCAGTGCTCTGTTGCTTAGAGGGCACCTTTACCAGACTACCAGTACACCATGGGAAAATCTACGTCATCCCTCTGAAAGGCCAACTACAAGTTGTCTATGGAGCCCGATAGGTGAGGTTAGTAAACAATTTTGACCATCATTGAAGACGCTCACGGAGAAGATGCCGATAGGTTAGGTTAGTAAACGATTTTCCCTTGATATATTTGTAATTTCTATCTTCCTTTCTTCCTCATTTGGGAAGTCTGGCTTGGAAGAAATAGGGTGATTTTTGAAAATATCCCCTTTCAGATTCCAAATATATACTCTGCAATCGCAAAATGGTTGGATGAACGACCCATTACAGTTTCACCTATTCAGGATTTATCTGTTCGACTTCGACCACATGCGGTCAATATCCCTGCAGTTTATTTTGATAGTTTCACCTATTCAGGATTTATCTGTTCGACTTCGACCACATGCGGTCAATATCCCTGCAGTTTATTTTGATGGAGCGTGTATGAATGGTAACATGGGATGCGGTACATGGATAAAGATCTCTCAAAGAGAGAGAGTGCATATTCACTTTAACGCTGGCAAGGGATCCAACAACAAAGCGGAAGTCATCGCTCTTAGGGGTGGTCTCCGCTTTGCCATATACTTACAGTTAACGAATATTCATGTTTATGGTGATTCCAGGATTGCTATTGGTTGGATATCTGACTCTCAGGCTTCTGTTCCTTCTGAACTATTTGGTTGGGTATCTCGGGTTCGACGTTTGTGGATGCAGCTCAATAGGCCTGCCATATGTCATATTTACAGAGAGAATAATACGAGGGCAGATAGCCTCTCAAAGATGGGACTAAACACAGATTTTGGCACTATGCAGGTTCAGCTATTCCGAGATGGTCTCATTTTCTGGGAGACTGATATTGATATTCCATAATTCGGCACAGTCTATTTCTTTTTGGTCTTCTCTTCTCTATATCCAGCAGCTTTATCTTTTTGCAGGGTTTTGATATATCTCATATATCTCTACAGGCGAGCGTGCATAATTGTTTTGTATTTTTCCTGTGGTGTTATCTTTGCACACGAAATATATCATCTTCAGGCGAGCGTTGGTATATCTGTGGCGAGATGACTCGGCTTAAGCCTGGTTTCTCATGTTTTGCATGCTTAGGAGGCTTATTGGTGGTTGTTTCCAGATGTGTACGTACTCCTTCAAGCGAGCGTTGAATCATTTCAGGCGAGCGTGCACCCTTTCCAGCGAGCGGGATATTTAATGGCCTGGCACTTTATGCTGTTATCATCTTGCACTGATGACTCACTCTTTCATCCTTGTCTCGGGACAGTCATATACATTTCAAGTCATCATTTATGCGACCTTATTGTGACTTGTTTTTATCTAATCTTGTGGTCCATATTAGTGCATTTTCATTTTCTTATCTACTATATCATAGGTTTATTCTCAGGTGGTAATCTGTACATTTTGCACCATCATCCTCTTTCTGCTCGCTTTTATAGCTGAGCATTTTGTATATGGACGGGCTCGTTCTATGTTGTTGCAGTCATCTTTTGGCTGCCTTTGGTTGGTATCTCGCTGTATTTTTATGCATGCTTGAGATGTATGAGACTATGTACTGTTTTATATTTAATATATCACAGCGTTTTTTTCTTCTGAAAAAAAACATCATCAAGTACATTAGTTGACAGGAAACCCAAAAAGATGAGGGGTTCATTGTCGGTGAGGACATCATTGCAATACATTTGGTGGAACTTTCACTTAGTGTGTGTGGACACTGGACAGTCTTTATGTTGCTTAAGAGGCCGGCACCAACCTCATCTACATATGTCAGGGTCTGTCTGAGTAAAAACGTGAATGTGTGTTTGACTTTTCCATATTGGTAGGTAATTCATGTTTTGATAGATAGAAGATGGGCGCAGAAACATTTTGGTTTTTTTGTCCTTCGTAATTTGGCGATGTGATTTTTGCGAGATTGATGGTTTTTAATTTAAATTGTATTTTTAATCGTAAAATGAATTTAGTGTCTTTAAATTAGATTATGTAAATTTAAAAACACAAAAATGCAACTTGAATTATCAGCCATATGCACAAAACCGAGGGATATGTATATATAAATGAATTACTTGTGAAGGAGTTGATAAATCATTTTTAAAATTTATATTTTTTATTTTTTATTTTTTTATTTTTTATATCAGTTTTGAGATGTCTTATTTGTGGTATGAGTAGTTGTGATACAGTGGTATTTGAACCACACTAATTTTTAGTATGGTTGGATTTTTGCCCCTATACTTTTGAACTAGTGACTTTACACCAGTCTTTAATATGGTTGAATTTTTGCCCATAAAGTTTTGAACTAGTAACTTTTTCACCACTAAGTGTTTTAACAAAGCCCATAACCCCTTGTCACTGCCTATTCACATTTTTTATAAATATGTTAATATATAAATAATTTTTATATTTTATATTATAAAACACTTCAATACTTTCAATATGAAAATTTATATATTAAATGCAACCATTTGAATGAGTAATCATAAACTGAAAGTCAAAACTCAGAGAAGATATCAACATATATGATTTGTAAAGAAGTGATAAACCACCATGAAACTTATATCCAATATTCTATATCTCATAGAGTTTGATTGCAGTGTTATCCCATATTCTATATTTTGTAGAGTTTGCTTGCAGTTTTCTTAGTTGGCTACCTAAAGAGGTCTTGGAAAAGGTAACGTAGGGACACTTAGCGTTAGTTTTGTGGCATTGGCATTGGTTACACAACCAAGTCAATGATCCTAAATATAAGGATAATGTAGGGACACTTAGCATTAATATTGTAATATTGTGATGAACATTGGCATTGGTTACACAACCAACTCAATGATCCTAATATTTAGGGTCAACATGGCATGGATTATGAGAAGTACTCATTTCAAAAGGTACAAACATCCTAAGGACTCTTAATGTCAATATTGGGATTGGAAAATTAATGGCGTTAAGATTTAGGAAAAATTAAAGTGTAGAATAAGTTTATATATAATGGGAAGAATTTTTATTACTCTAGAAATATTATTATTTAAATGTATTTATAAAGAAAGATGGAGTTTAGGTAATTAATAAAGTTGTATAAATAAAAGAAGATGGAGATTAGTTATTTATTAAAATCTTTTCTCTCATATATAAGAGGTGCAAGATTTAAATTTATCTCTTTATCTATGACTATATACATGGTGGCCTTCTTTTTAACATATTGGTTGATTAGTTGTGGGATGAATGTGTGTGAATAATTAGTGAGATACATTGTTTATGTGTTATTCTACATTGTCAACGAGATTTTGTTATAAGTCTCAACATACCATAATCCTTATACCACAATTGTGTCCACAAAGGTAGTGATCCACCGACTTACATAATGATTGATTGGTTGCAAGTTCTATGACTTAAAAGTCCTCCATCCTTTTGTACGCTATCTCACAATATAAAATTCCAATATACCATGATCTTTATGCCGATAGGGGTATCCATAAATGTAGTGGCCTAAAGTCATAACATCCCATGATCCTTATGCCAATACAAATGCCCATGGAAGAAGTCGCCTAAAGTCTCAACATTTCATGATCTTTGTGCCAACATGAATCTACAAAGGGATTCTCTTGAATTTCCAACATGCCATTAGCTTTATGCCAATAAGGGTGCCCATAAAGGTGGTAGTGGCCTTTGTCTCCTCTATGAGATGTGTTCTAGGTGTGCATCTCAATATGCCATGATACTTTGCCAATAGGGGTGTCCATATAAATAAGCATCGTAAGTCCCAACATATCATGGTCCTTATGTAGATAATAGTATCCACAAAGGTAGTGGCCTCCCTATGCAAAGGGGGAGACATTATGGTTTGTGTGTGTGGGTATGCACTTAGTTTTTGGTAGGTATAGAAGATCCCTAGAGTTGCAATTGTATAATGCCAATGCCTTGGTCAAAGGGACACTAAAGTCAAAAAGGGAGGATGTCCACAGTTGAAGATGACATGTGAAACCAAAGACAATGTTACAACATTGTTGTAGGCGGTGAGAAGTGAGTAGAGTGTAGAGCGTTTGCTCAACAAAATGCCACAATGGAGTGCAAATGTTTAGGCACCCTAGTTGAGTGCATCTTGGACAAGCATTTAGTAGAAGTGTTCAATGGTTGAAGTATTGGGCATAAATTGTAAGGTAAAGAAAAATATGGGAGTGTGACTCACCAACAAAGTGGCATGGTTTCACCCATGGAGTGATTAGTGTAAACTTACAACATTTCTTGGATACTTGGGCAATTCAATAGTTTTGGGTTGCAAGCACTTCAAGTTCGTGGAGGAAGTGGAGTACTGCTAACAAGTTGTAATTTATGAAAGGTAACATATATGCTGGAAAAGATATATAATTGACACAATAATACCTTTTTCCAACTTCTATATTGTGAGCATGTGTTGCAAGGGAATTTGTGGTCCCACTAGTGAAGTGGAATACCTTTTGGGGAAGTCACTTTAGACAATTTTTTGAAGCATGTAAGGCAATGTGCATGGAATCATTTAATGGGTGTAAGGTAGAATGTCTTGGGGCATTGAATGCAATGCATGCCCTTATCTTAAGGAGGATTTTATAATCATGGGATAACTTAAGATGAAGGGGCCATAGGCCTGGCACATGAAGGTGTGGAACGTGGAGCGACACCCTTGGTTCAAGGGAAACAAGCGTTGTATCTCCCTTCCAATATATAAAATCGAGGACTTGGGTTTGCTAAGGAATTTAATCAAGGACCATGAAATGATCAAAGAGTTGATCCTTAAGTCAAGAGTGGAAGTGATTGTGTAACTTGAGCATCATTCAAGAAGTTTAAGGGCCTAGGAAAAATGTTGAGAAAGGAGGTTGGTGATAATTAATCATAGGGAAGAAGTACAATTGGAATAATACTTGAAGGTGGATGTTTTTGTGTTGAAGAAAATTTGCAAGGGAGTAGGTTGACTAAGAATAGGAATGTTGCATCATAGGGCACACTATTCTTGTGAAGAACTCGAAGGCCATTTAAGGTGAACAATGAGCTTTCTCACCTAAATACTTCTCACTTAAAGAGGATCAAGACTACAATAGACAAAATTACAACTATTGCAAAGATGTTTATGTAGTAGTGTGGCCACAAATTGAAAAATGACTCGTGTGATTTTTTAGTATAGAGAGTTGTGACAACTAGTAATACTCACCTTTATAAAAACTTGGTTGTATTATTTTCCTAGGCTTGACATTATGCCATACATTGAAGTGTTACAATTACATCATTGTTTAATGAGCAAGTGTTGAAAATTGTTTTCTTGGGATGTTTTGGAAGACACTATTGGTTGTGGACTTGCAAATTTATTAGTTGGTCATAGCACCACTTACAAAACTTGGGAAACTTTTGGTTGGGTACGATATGAAGGCATACTCTGGTTGCGGTTGCAAGCTAGTGCCACATGCCATAGAGTGGAACGAAAATTAATTTTTTTTTGGAGACTTGATAGTGGTATCAAAGAAAGTACTTTCACCAACATTTTTGGATAAAATGGTTGGTTTCAAGAGAAAAATGAGGACTCTTCACTATTTTATCTTCCATGACATGTGTTTGATAAGTCATTTAATGCAGTGCCTTGGTGAAAATTGGCATCACAAAACATTGTAGATGTTCACCACCTTGAACATTGGTGATGGAGGTGGAAAACAAAGACAATGGTGTTAGTGCAATTCAGGTAAACTTGGCTTGGTCATAGATTCAATTTACTATTGGCAGTTTTCAGTCTCCAAGTTGTGATACCCATGGTTTTTTCCATGGTATTCTAATGTTATGTAACATATTTAAAGGTGTGAAGACTCCATTGTAATTTTACTTTGGGCCAGGAATAATAGTTATATTATTCACAATTGGTTTTCCCACATGGGTTTACAAGGTAAAATATGGTGTCCATGTGTTGTTAATTGTTTATGTGTTATTATTGGTTAATTTCTCTCTTGTTTTTCCTAACAATTGGTATTAGAGCTAGAGTTGAGCATGGATGGCATGGTGCTTGTGGATATGTAAAAGATTGAGGCCCAATATTTTCTTGAACATCTGGATCTTAAACATTGGCATTTGTTGGTGAAATGTGATCTAAAGCATAGATATGGTAGATCGGATCAAAAGCAAAGGGCAAGATGAAAACATAACAATGATGATTAATGGTTGCAGTGAGGGCACTGCCATGAATAATAATGGCCAAGGTTGAAGAAATGAGTATGTACAAATTATGGATTGGCACAACCTAGATATGTAGCAAGAGAGTGGTCTCCTAGTTGCATGGATGAGAGAACGTAAATGGATTCAATGGTATCAAGGATGGTAAAAGAGCCAACATGCAATGGAGAGCCTCAATGGTGTATGAACACCTTAAAAGTTTTTGGTCCAAGTTATAAATCCTAGCCATAGGTAGGTTGTATTCCCCAAGGTTGTTGTAAGCCCTAATGTTTAGGCATACATGTAGCATGATAGCACATGATGTTTCAAGTTGTGGAATGATCCACTTGAATAAGTACGAGGGTGGTAGGTGTATTTGTACACTAGCTTGAAGGTAGTTTGTTTTAAAACTTGCTATTTAAACATACATGTTGTAGTGTAGTGGCACATGGAGTTATGGATGATCAAGCTGTGGAATGAACCACTTGAATAGATATGAGGGTGCAGGTGTACTTGTATGCTAGCTTGAGGGGGGAATGTGAAATCTCAAGATGTGAGATAGTTGATGAACCATGTATGAGAAAAAATATCCTAGAAAACTAGCGGATATAGCAGTTGCTTACCCATGTATTTCAATGGATGGTAATGTTTTTATATGGAATTCAACAAAGTGATTGTGACCAAGTTAATCTCCCCAAAACAAGTTTAAGGGTGGGGATTGCTAGGGTAGTTCGAGCAAACTTGATTAGGCTATAGAGTCAATTTAGTATTGGTGGTTTTCGGGCTCTAGATTTTGATAACCCATGGTTTTTTCCATTGTATTCTAATGTAGTGTAGCCTATTTAAAAGTGTGAAGTCTCCATTGTAATTTTCCTTTGAGCTAGGAATAGTAGACCTATTATTTGTAGCTGGTTTTCCTACAGGTAAAATTTGGTGTCTATGTGTTGTTAATTGTTTATTTTGTTATTGGTTTTATTCTCTTATTTTTAGGAACACATGGAAATTCTCTTTGGGATTTTAGGTGGAATGTGAATGTGTTGCTTATAGCAAGTGCGTATCTCATCGAGGCAACAAAGAAAAGCCACCCTAAGGAGTGTCTAAGTATGAGCAAAGGTTTGATCAGGCAAACATTTCATGGTGATAGTAATTGAGGTCAGTATATAAGGGTTGCAAAGAATGAGATCTGACTTCTTGTTTTGGAGACGATGGGTGGAGTAGTTACTTTAAGCCTTCCAAAGGTAGTCAAAATAGGTGGATGAATGTGTCCCCAAGATTGAGTCTTTGGAACGTAGATTGTCACAGATTGGCCATTTTTGGAGCAGCTCATTGGGAGAGTGTCGTGAGATTAAAGTTTTGTTTTCATACACAACAACATTGTCTGGAACCCTAGATGAAAGGTTTAAGGTAGTGGAGGACTTGCTACTGTATGTGACAGTGAAGGTGTGCAGCCAAGAAGACAGTATCAACTTATTGAACAAATTTGTTTCTATTGGAGGTGGGTAGACCATCCTCGTGAGAATTAAAATAAAAGCCAAAACTTTATTATGGCACTTGCAATGTAAGGTTTACGGGGAATGTTTGTCAGACGTTGAGCAATACTTAGATAAGATAAGATAAGATAATTTTATTAATGTCCATCGAATGACCACAAAAAGGTCAATGGGACTGCTGATTACAATGATTTCATCACACTATCTAGTGGACCAAACGGTCCCCTTTCTTCATAAAAGTGGGAAATACAAAGCTATAGTGAATACAAAAGCAAAGCCAGGAAAATTGAATGCCTGATAGATTATGACAATGAGCTGTGATGAAGAAGTACTAGAGGAGAAGGATGGGCCTCCTGAACGGAGACCAACTCCTTCTCCTAACATCTGAGGCCGATAGAAGAGGGCTGAAGAAAACATGTCAATGTCTGCTGCCTTGAGGAGGAGTTGGATTTGGATTGTAGCCGATGCTGCCTGGAGGATTTGGGGCATCCCCTGGGTGGAGGGGGGTGCATGGTTCTGGAACGCCGAAGAGGTGCTCTGTGTAGAAATTTGAATAACTGATATGTTATCCACCGAGATTCTCCTGATCACACACTATTTTAACTTCATGCACAATACAGAATCTCTTCTACCATTGATCATTAATTGCGGAAATAAAAACATTCGCATGCGCACATTAAAACCATAAACATTCACACATATGAACAGAGTATTTCATGGGAAAGCTTAAAGCTGAAAACCCCAACTATCTGTATATTATATGTCATAGAGATCATGTAACAATCATTATACAAAGCTCCTCACAAGCTCTCAGTACAATCTCCAATTGCTACACACTAATCAAGCTAGATCTAGCAAAACACATGCTCCAATCTCTGCCACCTGATAGCCAGCCTCTATTGCGTAATCAATGCTGAAGAATGGCTCATAAATAACTTCAAACCACCTGGCTTGTACTGCGCAATCCTCATTGGCTTCTCCAATCATTGGTTGTTGCAAATATGCAACAATATAGCCACAACTGATAGTTAACCTGCTCTTTCACCTATCTCTTCACTGGTCTCCACTGAAACTGTCCATGCACTGAAGTTAACTGATGTATTCTTTAGTTGATTAATGAGTTTATAATTAGTGAATTAATTAATAATTAATTCACACCACTCACACTAGTGTATCAATCAGTTAGACTAGATACAACTAGCTCAACTATGTTTAGATTAGTTAAACTGAACACAACTCCATTAACTTCCTCAATCAACTCCACCAAACTCTCTCACATGAGTTCTAACTGAAGTATCCATGCAATAGCTCCACTTAACCCTTAGGAATAACATAATTCCTTCTGTCAGCTCCTGTGCCACATCTGTGCACTTAACTGAAGTGCTCCAAGAGAATAAGATAATGTTTATAGTCCAAATATTATTAAGAGCTAATAATATTCGACAAATCTATTTTTAGTCTGACAATCTAAAAATAGATTCCGCCCAATATGTCTAAAAATAGAAGTCCATCTATTTTTCCAACTTGACCAACCATCCACAAATAGCATCCTGCAACTCATAGAATATGATCGACATGTCTAAAAATAGACTGTGCGCCAAAAATAGCCTGCGGGCCCACTTAGTGAAGGCGACTTCTTCCCACTAAGCTCATCATCTTGTTGCAATCTCAACCTCCCTCTCAACAAGATAAGGATTATCTTACCCCTATCCTACCTGTGTGGTATTCGAATTTGCTCTTGGTGAGCGCCTTCGTCGAATATCGGCATCTACGATCCTCGAAGTAGAATGTATGAAAGTAACATGACCTTCTGCTGCACACAATCTCTGATATGATGATACTGGATGTCAATGTGTTTAGATCTATCATTAAATATTGGATTAACTGAGAGTTTGATGCAACTCTAATTATCACAATAAATCACAGTAGTCTCTAAGTGTGAACCGAACAACCCGACCAGGATCTTCCTCATCCATATAGCCTCGCATGTAGCCAAACTTGCTGCCATATACTCGGCCTCTGCTGAACTGAGTGCCAAGGATCTCTGCTTCCTGCTATACCAAGAAGCGTGGGCTCGATCTTGAGAATCCCTCCTGAGATGTGCTCTTTACGTAGTTATGGCTTGTGCCCAATTTGCATCGTGAAGCCATGCCCTCACCTCATCGACTCTACGTACTTCATCCATATCTCAGTGCTGAGATATCTCTTTATGCTTATCTGCCAAGAGCTTAGTACCTCTAGCTATAGCTTGTGAAAGTTGGTTATGACATAACATATGTCGGGTCGTGTATTGACCAGATACATAAGCGACCCCACAAACTGTCGATAAACAATGGCATCCACTACCTCCGCCAAAGTAGCATCCTCCTTCGTCCATCCACCAGGAAGAGGAGTATCAACAGGTTTATAGCCATGCATGTTGAACTTCTCCAGTATCTCCCAGGCATACTTGCCTTGAGAAACAAATAGTCCATCATTGTCTCTTCTTTTCCTCAATCGGGAAATAATTAAGGAGGCCCAAGTCCTTCATCTCAAACTCCTTTGCAAGATCGGCCTTGCATGAGTGTATAAATAGCTCATCACCTGTCAAAATAAAATCATCTACATAAAGTACAATTATCAGCAACTTACCCTCCACCACAATCTGGTATAGGTTAGGATCTACCTCACTCTTGGAGAATCCAAGTCCAGTGAAATAACTGTCTATCCGTGTGTACCAAGCACGAGGTGCTTGTTTCAACCCATACATCAATCTCTTGAGCCTGCACACATGAGACTCGCTGCTGAAGATCTCGAAACCTTCAGGCTGCTCTATGTACACCTCCTCCTCAATCACCCCATTGAGGAACACAGTCTTCACATCCATCCGATGAATGTGCTACCCCATCTGCGCTGAGAGAGCAAGAATCGTCCGTATGGAAGAATACCTTGCGACAGGTGTAAAGGTCTCCTCATAATCGATCCCCTATATCTGTGAGAAGCCTCAGGAAAAAAATCTTGCCTTGTACTTATCCACACTCCCGTCAGCTGCCTGATTCACTTTGTAGATCCATCTCGAACCCACCACTGATTTCCCTTCCAGCCTCAGGACAATCTCCCATGCACTGTTTCTGACAATCGAATCATACTCTTCCACCATGGCATCTACCCATGCGGGGTCCTCCACAGCTTCCTAGAAAGAGGATGGCTTTGTCACGATATACTTACTCATAAGAGCCATGTATCCAATATACCGGTCAGGTGAATGTCTCCTGCACTGTGATGTAGGTGCTCCTACAACCATCTCTGCATCTTGAGCCAGTCGCTCAGCTTCTGTAGTGCGCTTCTGCCCTCTGATGGTTGGCGCTGCATGAGTGGTCTCTTCCACTCCATGAACCTCCTCTTGTGGCTGATCTACATCCTGAGGCTCATCCTTAGGAACTAATAGCTCCTCATCTGCATGCAAGTGTGGCTCCCTCTCAAGCGAACACTTCATGGCTTTCTCCTCCTGAAATTTTATATCCCATCGCACAACAGTCTTGCACGTATGCAGAAAATACACACGATAGTTGTGGGGTGTATCGATGTACCCCGTGTTTCTATGTACCCAAAAAATATCCCAACCTCTGTGGTCAGCTCCAACTTCTTCCTGGCATCCTTCATCACATGAATGTAAACAGGTGAGCCAAAAATCTTCAAATGAGAAATATCAGGCTTCTTACCAGAAAACGCCTCTTCAAGTGTACTCATGCCAAGTACTCTATGAGGACAATGGTTTTGCACATAAACCGCAGTGTTGCATGCCTCAGCCCACAAGTGTATGGGAAGGCCCTAATCATGCAACATCGCCCGTGCAGCACCCACGATCGTTACATTCTTCCTTTCTTCCACTCGGCAACCCCATTAAATAACATGGGTTATGAGCATAGTTTAAAAAACGGAATTGTGGTCGGCTACCGAGTAGAGGTCGGAAACTCGGACTCCGACTCCGAATCAATAATGACTCGGTCTACTCGGTTTCAATGACTCGGTTTTTGTAAAAAATACATTAAATATTAATTTTTTTGTACAAAAACTTAAATTTAAAGATTTTTATTCATGTTTCCAAACACAAAGCATTACAATATAGACAAGTCACAAAAGACAACATATGATCAAAGTAGGCTTATGAATATATCCATTATATCAAAAGAGCACCCAGTGCACTGTCCAATACAGGATGATGATATAGAGATCAAAACAAAAAACATAACCAATGTCACTAACATCAAGGTATATAGAGGGATTGGTGCTCTTGATTAAATATGAGTTCCATACCCTAATACATGACAAAATTCGATGGAAACATTGCAATAACCCAATCCTGAAATCCTAAAAAACTGATAAGTCTGCTGGATTTTGAATGAGATCTAAAATTCTATTTTCTCCATATGAAATCCAATGAGGTTGGAACCACTCTCAAACATCCTAAGTCATTTCATGGTAATGTTAAAAATTTAAGTAAAAGGATGAAAATGAAGATTAAGGAGAATGTCACTTTTACTTTAAGAATTTAACATTACCATGAAGCTGCTCCAAAAACCAACTCCGCAACTCTTCAGAAAACCCTCACAAATGCTCAAGAAAATTGAATGAGAAAGATGTGAGGTATTGAGAGGGGTTGGGTTAGTTCAATAGGATGGAAAGGGGTTAGAAAACCTAAAAAAAACCTAACAACATAATTAATTTGAGTTTTAAGTCCGTTTTTTTCAATTTTTTGGGCCCACCGGCCGGCTAGATTGACTAGGCCGAGTTAACTCGGACCAGGCCTGGTCTGCTGGTTTGTTATCGAGCCGGCAGAGTCGGTCAAAAAACCAGCCGGCTCGGCAACAAACCGGCCGACTGGCCGTTTCATCTACTTGGTCGGACTGGTAGGCCTTTCGGCTCGGTCAACCAGGCCTGGTCCGATTCGAATCGGGCTGGTTTTAAAACTATGGTTATGAGGTGTTATGAGCTCTCGTTGAATTCCTTCTGCGGTGCAAAAGTCCTTGAATTCTTCAGAGATGAATTCACCACCATTGTCACTCCTAAGAGCCTTCACTTGCTTCCCCGGTTCTTTCTCAACCAATGCCTTGAACTCACAGAACTTTGAGTATGTCTCGCTCTTCTTCTGCATGAAGAAGATCCAACAAAGTACTCGAAAAATCATCAAACAAATATCACATGATATCATTGCTTTATTGTCGAAGCCTCTTTTTGAGAAAGGTCCACACACATACGTGTGAGATTCTCTCCTCAAGGATCGTGTTGGCACGACTATCCTCTCGTGAAAGGTGGCTTTCACAAATTTTCCCAAGGTACATCCCTTGCACTGATCTGACTGCGCAAGAGTACCCTTAGGAATCCCAGTAGAAATCTGCTGCAGTATCTTCAAAGCTCCATGGTGAAGGTGGCCCAATCTCCGGTGCCACAGCTCGACATCATCCTGGCTCACCACTCCTTCTGCCTTGCCTGCCATTTCTACGCAGCCATCTACCTGCAATTGATAAAGGTTCTTAACTCGAACCCTTATCCTCCGGGTTTCACCAGTTGCCTTACTGCGCAGGAAAGCCTTTCCCTCACTAAAGACAACATCATATCCCTTATCTTCTAACATGGCCACTAAGATAATATTCTTCTTCAATCCTGGAACATGCATCACTTCCTTTAATAAGAAGGGTTTACCAGACTCCCTCTCAAAGGAAATGGTACCGATACTGGTCGCACTATATCTACCATCATCGCCCATCTCGATGTGCACTCCAAGATCTTTCTCATCCAGATCAGTAAACAAATCTTTATCTCCGGTCATATGAAAAGACGCACCACTGTCAAGAAACCAAACTGAACCCATCACACTTGAGACCAAGCATGCGATCAGCAAAAAATCCAGCTCAAACAGCGAGGCTAAGGCCTCTCCAGCTGCAGATCCAACAACCTGCTTATTTTTCTTCTTCTGTGGACAATTAGTGGCGTAATGTCCGTGTTGGTGACAGTGAAAGTACTTCACCTTGGACATGTCCTGCTTCTTTTCTTTTGCACCGGATTGAGAAGCATTCTTCTTGCTCTTCCCCTTCCTTGCTTTGGCAACCAAAGCACAATTTTCTTCATCTGAGTTCTTTGATGAAGATCCGTCCCTGGTACTTCGCCTTATCTCCTCTTGCACAAGATCTGACCAAAGTCGCTCTCATCCTGGCAATTTCTCCCAACCATTGACAGAGTCCTGATAGGAATGAAAACTCTTCGGAAGCCCAAGGAGAGCCAAGCTCACCAAGTCCTCTTCATCAACAGTAACCCCCACACTTCCCAGCTCATCCCTACATTGGATGAACTTCGTGAGGTACTTGGGCACACTGTCGCCTTTCTCCATTTTTCTGTTCCTGAGTTTATCCTTGAGCGCCAACTTCCTCTGGTCGCTCTTGCTTTGGAATAAGTCTGTCAACGCTTTCCACATCAAGAATGGAGAAGCTTTACCATGAAGGCTAGACACTATGTGATCCTTCACACCTTCCAACAGAATTCTTCGACACTTTGCTATCTTCTTTTGCCATGCGTCAAGTGTGGCAGCATCGCTAGAAGCAGGTTTTGGAATTTCTGCATCTATGAACTCCTTCAACCCATTGTCATCCAGCACCGCCTCCATCCTGTCCTTCCATGCAATATAATTCAAGTTGCCCTCAAGGGCATACTCCAATCGCAATCCGTTGAAAGACATCTCAACTCCGACACCAAGAAAACACTGTTGCAAATTCGAATTCCACCAGCACAAAACTCAACCGCTTCAATGTTTTTCAATTGCTCCAATGATCAATATCGGCTACGATACCATGTAGAAATTTGAATAGCGATATGTTATCCACGATTCTCTTTGATCACACACTATTTTAACTCATTACTGTCCCCATAATCTCTTCTACCATTGATCATTAATTGCGGAAATAAAAACAATTGCATGCGCACATTAAAACCATAGCATTCACACATATGAACACATTATTTCATGGGAAAGCAGCAACGACAACTATACGTATATTATATGTCATAGAGATCATGTAACAATCATTATACAAAGCTCCTCACAAGCTCTTAGTACAATCTCCAATTGCTACACATAGTAACTAGATCTAGAAAAACACATGCTCAATCTCTTTGCCCTTGATAGCACACTCTCTTGCGTAATCCATCTTGAAATGGCTCATAAACCAACGAACAGGATGATGCGCACAATCGTCATTGGCATCTCCAATCACTGGTTGTTGCAAATCATGCAACAATATAGTCACAACCGATAGTCACACTGCTCTTTCACCTATCTCTTCACTGGTCTCCACTGAAACTGTCCATGCACTGAAGTTAACTGATGTATTCTTTAGTTTATTAATGATTTTATAATTAGTGAATTAATTAATAATTAATTCACACCACTCTCACTAATTGTATCAATCAGTTAAACTAGATACAAATAGCTCAACTATGTTTAGATTAGTTAAATTGAACACAACTCCATTAACTTCCTCAATCAACTCCACCAAACTCTCTCACATGAGTTATAATTGAAGTATCCATGCAATAGCTCCACTTAACCCTTAGGAATAGCGTAATTCCTTCTGTCAGCTCCTGTGCCACATCTGTGCACTTAACTGAAGTGCTCCAAGAGAATAAGATAATGTTTATAGTCCAAATATTATTAAGAGCTAATAATATTTGACATATCTATTTTTAAACTGGCAATCTAAAAATAGATTCCGCCCAATATGTCTAAAAATAGAAGTCCATCTATTTTTCCAACTTGACCAACCATCCACAAATAGCATCCTGCAACTCATAGAATATGATCCATATGTCTAAAAATAGACATAGTATAAAAATAGACTTTGCGCCAAAATAGCCTGCGGGCCCACTTAGTGAAGGCGACTTCTTCCCACTAAGCTCATCATCTTGTTGCAATCTCAACAGTCTGGTGGGAAGAGAAACCCAGATCCGCACTGATCTGGAGTCATGATCTATGGAATGATCGGAGGTTCTCTTGGTGCCCTGAGGTGCTGAGAGTACTCTGAAGAAGTCTGTGATCCTCTAAGTGGTGGCCGAAGTAGATGGAAGCTGGAGTAGAGTCGAGCAGTATCTGAAAGTCTCCTGGAAGTAGAGAGCTAGGCATTGTTGGTTCGGGTATCTGAGGAAATTGGCTAGGTTCTGGGGCCTCTGAATAAGCAGTAGAAGCGCCTGCGGATCTCATAGTAGACCGGGCATCTGAAGATGAAGTGTGACTCGGTTTCCACCTCCTTTAAGTGGCAAAGCTGACAGATCCTCTCCGTTTTGTCAAGATGGTGGTCTGTTTCCACCCAAAGCCTGTGCGACCCAACTCTGAGCTGCCCCAGGGGGATCCTAATGGCATGCATCCAATGCTGGAGAGTATACGGGTGTCGAGTGATAAGCCCATCTCTGATCTCCAAGAAGTGTTCAGTGTAAAAGGCCATTTTTGGGCACAGACCGCTTGGAGGATTGACCCATGTGGTTTGAATATATTGCCTATAGATGTCCTCCCTGATTATTTTGTTAAGTTCCTACTGGTTTGAAAGAAGGTGCTCCAGGGCGTTTAGTGAATACTGGAAGGGGGGGAGATGATCTAGCTGGATACCGATAAGACCAAGGAGTTCTGTCATCCCTGTGAACCAGCATTTGGTGCAGCCAGTCTGGTTATGAGCGATGTTCTCCGAAGAGAAATAGGCTAGGTATGGGTATCTGTCTCTCCCCTCTCTCATGTTTGCCAAGCCACAGATCCGATGAAGATAAGAGACTATCCTGAAGATTGCCTTCAGTCGGAAGGGTTTAGCTCTGAACTCTGCTAGGATGATGTTTTGAGGGACTGTTTGCTTGCACCAAATGAAGCGGCGTAGGAGAAGAGTCTGGACTCGCTCAACCGAGGCCCAATCTGAAACTAGTAGCGAGGGGTCCCAAACCTCCGATCCATAGAGCATGGTGGGGAGGATCAAGGTATCCGTGATGTTCATCTTGGATGGAATATCCTGGAAATGGTGGCGGAAGCACTGTCTCTCTAGAAGGGCCAAGGATCTGTATCCTTTGTTTATCCTGGGCTAGAGGGCCAGCTGAAGGCTGAAGCGGGGACCCGAGAACTACACTCCCAAGTAGGTGTAGCTGCTGACGACTTCGATTTCTTCCCCTTTGAATAGAAATTGGAAACTCGAGGATTTATTCACCCCATTGAAGATTATAACTTTGGTTTTGCTCAGGTTCACCGTCAAGTGCTGAAGGTCACAGAAAGCTGCAAGGGCATCAAGATGTCTCTGTAGCCCCTCCGGGGAGGAGGCCAGGAGAACAATATCATCTGCGAAAAGTAGAATGGAGATCAGGACCTGGTGGAGAAGGCACCCATCGGACTCCTGGATATGCTCTCAAAGAAAAGATCCCAGCTCATTGATGTAGATCTCGAAAAGAGTGGGGGAAAGCGGGCAGATGAATGATGGTTATAATGAGACCAAGTTGCAAGGTGAACGTCGTTGCCATGTTATTAAAGGGCACAAAAACACTTTGGTGGAGACACTGAGTGAAATACTTGGCAGGTGTGAAAGATGTTGTGAAGAATGAGAATTATGCAGAGATGAAACCGTATTTGAAAGTTTCAATTCAATCTGGAAAATCAACTGTGGATTACAAGGAGTTAGTTGACATCTCTAATGTACTTAGGCTTGAAAGTCCAAGAATACATCAAAGTGCTTTTAGGCCTAACACCAGAGATAAAAAACATGACTGATGAAGATTGGCTTTCATTTTATGAAAGAGTTGAAACCTTCGGTGCAGAATGAATTGTGACATCACAATTTGTAAACCCTAGACATTGGCTTAACTACAACCAATTGCTAAACTTCAAACTAAGAGTAAGACGAATTTTAGAAACGAGATAGTCTAGACTTAAGAAGAAGAGTGAGTCCATTGGAGAAGGGGATCGATTGAACACTCAACTAATAGGGTGTAAAGTTTGTGGATAGTTGCGATGAAGAGAAGGATGTCACCATGTCTTGCTATGAGATAACTGAGATGGAGGTAGCTCATTCTTTGCACTAGATTGGGAAAATACATTTTCGAGACTTTATCTAGAAATTGAAAGACTTTTGGTTGAAGATTAAGGCAAGATTGGTGCGAGCATACCACATTTACTGCATTTAAGGAATAGATATGGAGGAGGTTTTGAATATGGCTTATTCAACTTGGGGAGTTTTGAAGAACTTGATGGATAATTTCCAAGAAGGGATTCATTCCAATGTTAGTATGGGAAATGACCCAGCTGCCAACTTCTTTTCACTAAATAAAGTCACAACCTTGTAGGACAATTTACTACTTATCACCTAGGTAGTGAAACTAGGGAACACACATAAAAAAGTGCTCAAGTTTGTGTGAAGTTGGTTTCAATTGTAGTAGGCACTTGGGTTTGTTCAAGAAAATGACACATCCAAAGTAGGGCATAACAGAACCAAGAGCAAGACTATTTAGTTTTGTGGAACACAAATATGTGCTTTTCACGAGTTTTGCTTGTGGAGGTGGACTAGCTTTCTAGCTTGTTGAAAAAAAAGAAAGTACCTAAGTGTCTTGAAGAATGGGTCGGTGAAATCAAATGCAAGTGTAGGTGGATTTAGCAATGTCACACAATTAAAGGGAGTTCAGTTGCATAGCGATATTGAGTCTAAGCATTTAACTAATCAACATAGATGAGGAAGTTGAAGGATAAGTTGTCAAGGTGACAACAAGATTAAGTGGTGGAGCATGTATGACCTTTTGTTTTCCATTGGAAACTAAGGTACTTTCCTTGAGTCCAATCTTGAAGATAATGTTAATTAGAAGAGACAAAGTTGTTCACAACTTGGGAACTCAATACACTTGGGTGCACCAACAAGTTTAGAAGTGTCACAAGAGTGAATTACTCACATAGAGTGGAATTAGTGGTGCTAGGGTCAATTTGTCATTGCTTTAATAAATTATTAGATTTGTGATAGTATAATACCAATGCCTTCGTCAAAGGCATGCCAATTTTAGATGGATATGGTGTTTGTAGCAACAAATGAGTGTGAAGTTATAGGAAATATTGTAACATGGTTACATGCATGAGCAATGAGTAGAACATGGGTAGTTTACTAGGAGGAAGGTCATAACAACATGTTCATAATAAGGCACCTTGGTGGAATGTGTCCTAGATGAGCAGTTTGTGGAATCCTTCAGTGGTTGAAGCGTTGGAAACTTCATAGCTCATGAGGCAAAGTTAAGTATGAGAGTGTGACCTGCTAAAAAAGTTGTGTGGTTGCACCCATGACGTTTTTTTGTGGATTTAGATTTGCTTTATAGCTTGTTGAAAAACAATAAGGTACCAAAGTGCATTGAATAATGGGTTGTAGAATCAAATCTATAAGATCCCAAATGGCTAAATAATAAATAGATCTGGAATATTTCAGTGTTCTAACTGAAATTCTAACAATCCAAACGCATAACACAAGGGATATAAAAAGAAGTTGTAATCCTTATTTATATTATTAACTAAAGAAAATAGTACATGCCCATACAATAATATTGGAGCACCTACAATGGATCTAGTACTATGATATGGTTGAAGGGACTTCAGTTGTAGATGGATGGAGATTATATGCAATTATAGAGTAGTCAACGTAGATGAGGAGGTTTATGGAGATGTTATCAAGGTGAAAACAAGCTTAAATAGAGGAGAATGTAAGGCCTTATGTTTTCCCATGGGAAACTAAAGTGTTTTACCTAAGCTCGATGTTGAAGATAATGTTAATTAGATGAGACAAAGTGATTCATGACTTGGGAACTCAATACACTTATGTGCACAACCAAATTGAGAAGCGCCGCAAGAGAAAATTACTCACTTAGAGTGGAATGGGTTTGTCATTGGTTTAATAGTTTGTTTGAGTTGTGATGGTAGAATACCAATGTCTTGGTGAAAGGCACACCAATATTAGGTGGAGAAGATGTTTGTAGTAGAAGATGTGCGAGAATTTAGAGGGAACGTTGCAACATGGTTATAGGCATGAGCAATGAGTATAACAAGGAGTAGTTCACTAGGAGGAATGCCACAACAAAGTGTTCATGATGAGGCACCTTGGTGGAGTGCATCTTGGATAAACAGTTGGTAGAAGCATTCAGTGGTTAAGTATTGGGCACTACATAGCTCATAAGGGATAGACAAATATGAGAGTGACCTGCCAACAAAGTGGCATGGTTGCACCCATGGAGTCATTGGTGTTAACATATAATTTTTTCTGGATGCTTGAACATTTGCATAGTTTTGGGTTGCAAGCATTCCAAATTTAGGGAGGAAATAGAGTGGTGCTCACTAGTTGCAGTTTATGAAAAAAAAAGCATATACGTTCCATAAGATATATAGTTGGCATACTGTTATTTTTATAGGGCATTTATGATGTGAATAAATGTTTCAAGGGAGGTTTTGATCCTAGCAATAAAGTGGGTTGTGTTTTGGGGAGGACGCCTGAGATCATTTTGTGAAAAGTGCAAAGCATTGGACTTGGAAGTGTTTCATGGGTACAAGGTAATACAACTTGGGGAATTGACTTTAGCACACACCTTCATCTCAAGGAGGAAGGTTGCCATAACATTGAGTGATTTAAGAATGCTAATGGGTCATGTCTTCAAGGCATGAAAGGTGGAGCAACACCCTTGATTTAAATGATACAATTGATCTCCCTTTCACTATATAATGCGGAGGTTGTGGGTTTGCCACAGGTTTTCCAAGGCATTCAATTGAGTATTCAAGGATTGAAGAGTTGATCACTAAATAAGTGGTGTAGGGGATCATGTGACTTGAGAGTCATTTAAGAAGTTCAAAGGTCCATGAATATATTTGAGAAAGGTGGTATGGCAAACTTGATCCAAGCACATAACTAGAGTTAGAGTAATTTTTGAAGGTGGAAATTCCTATTTTGAAAGAAGTTTTCAAGGGTGTTGGGTGACCAAGGACAAATGGAAGTGAAGATTTGTTTACTTGAAGAAGAGTGAGACTACAATAGGCAAGCCAAGTGTTGTAAGAGTGATTTTGTGGTAGTGTGTCCACAAGTTGAAATTTGAGTTGTTATTTGTATGTATGTATAGTCATGGTGGTTGCCCAAAATATCCTTTGTAAACACTTGGTTATATCATCTTCTAATAAAAGTTTAGGTGCATTGCTTAGCACCACTCTATTTGTTAAAGTGTTATGCTTGCATTATTGTTTAAAATTGTTTAGCGTTTGAAATTTTCTTATTTGAAATGTTTTAAAAGATGCAATTGATCATAGCCTTACATATTTATGAATTGATTGTAACATTACTAATAAAACGTAAGTAACTTAGAGTTTAAGTGTAGTCTAATTGCAATTACTCTAATGTGACCAAGTCACTATTACTATTGAAAATAAATACCACATTTCTTACCATAAAATGAAAATATTAGTAAGAAATATCAGAATTATGAGTAATAAAACTCCCAACTCTCGTGATGTGAAACATAAATACTTATTTACCCTAATAAATAATACACATGCCACATGTATAAAATAATAATAATAAACAATAACCATTCAATCTTTTAATATATATTTAACATTTTAAAACTAACTTTACAACTCTCCCTTGGAAAGCTGATTATAATGAAGATTATAGAAATACACTTTGTTGAAATTTAGAAAAATAGATACTCCCCCCACTATCCAAATAAAACTTTCCACAATTTTCATCACAGCTCACCAAAAAAATATTTGAAGCGCGCCAGAGTAAGCCAAAATCATACGATGATATCTACCTATTCAACCAGCAATCTCTCGCTCTGTGAAATAGGATCCCAGGATTTTCGTTTTCTTCTGCTCTTTGAAATAAGATCCCATGATTTTGATTTTAATTTCACTTTTATGAACTGCACTCTATAATAGAGGAGCTTTGAGCCACCACCTCTCAGGAAACCAGGCAAACTCCCTCCACTCGGGTGTTATTGATGTTCTCGATGGAATCGGTATCAGGAGCAACAATATGCACTAATGTCTGTCATTCGACCATTCAGAAATTGCAGCATGCTATTAAGTATTCAGCCAATGCTTCATCTGCAGGAGAGAAATTCTTGCTCAAGTATCCTCACTACACTGCCCAATGCCACCGACATTTTTTCCCGAGACATACAGCTGCTCTGCAAACATGGCCGATTACAAGAAGCTCGGAAAACTCTGAATGCCACGGGCCGCCCTGGAGATTCGTGCACATATGTTTCTCTCTTGCAGGACTGCATCAAGACGAAAGCATTGTCTGATGGAAAGTTAATCCATGCCCACATCGTTAAAATGATACCTGTGCCCGACAGATATGTATCGAATACGCTTATCAATATGTACGCCAGATGCGGGAGTCTCCAGGACGCTTGCAAAATTTTCGACCTTATGCCTGCACGAGATACCTTTTCATGGACTGCCATGATTGCAGGATACACAAAGCAAGGGTTCACTGAAGAAGCATTAATAATGTTTTTCCAAATGCAGCGGAGAACAGACGTCCAACCCAATCAGTTCACCTTTGCCAGTGTTCTTCAGGCTTGTCCCAATCTGGGAGCCCTTAAGGCCATTCATGAAGTGATAATCAGCATGGGTTTTCAGTCTGATGTCTTTGTGGGTAGTGCTCTTGTACATTCATATGCAATACATGGAAGTATAGAGAATGCACGCCATCTGTTTAACAAAATGCCTCAACGAAATACGGTGTCTTGGAATGCCATGATTGCAGGGTATATGCTGAATGGGCATGTCTACCAAGCCCAAAAGCTCTTTCAGGAAATGCCTGAACGAAATCTGATTTCCTGGACGTCGATGATTGCGGGATATGCGCAGAATGGCCACAGTGTTGAGGCTCTTGAGCTTTTCCAACAAATGCTGCTTGCAGAGGTGAGGCCGGATTTAAAAACTTTTGCTAGTGTCCTTCCGGCATGTGCCAATTTGGTAGCTCTAGAACAAGGGATGGAGATCCACAAAGAAGTAATTAAAGGTGGATTTGTTTGTGATGATTTTGTGGGGAGTGCCCTTGTAGACATGTATGTAAAATGTGGGAGTATTAAGAGAGCACGCCAAGTGCTTGGCAAATTGCCTCTAAGAAATATGGTATCATGGACGGCCATGCTTGCAGGATATGCACAGAGTGGGCTTGTTGGCGAAGCTCTGAAACTCTTTCAGGCAATGCCGGAACACAACGTGGCATCTTGGACAGCCATGATTGCTGGATATGCTCAGAATGGATATGGTATAAAAGCCCTGAGGCTTTTTAGAGAAATGCAACTTGTGGGATTGAAGCCAAACTTAAAAACCTTTGTCAGTGTTCTCCCGGCCTGTGCTAAATTGGCAGCTCTGAAACAGGGATTGAGAATACATAAAGACGTTATTAGAAGCGGATTTGAGTGTGATGTTTATGTTGCAAGTGCTCTCATAGACATGTACTCAAAATGTGGGAGTATAGAGGAGGCACACACCGTGTTTAGCGAAATGCATCAGCCAAATGTAGTGTCATGGAATGCAATAATTTCAGGATATGCCATGCATGGCTGTGGTGATGAGGCTGTCAAACTCTTTGAGCAGATGCAAGACTCTGGTATGAAGCCAAACCATGTCACCCTAGTATGTGTTTTGTTTGCATGCTGCCATTCAGGTCTAGTTGCCAAGGGGAAACAATACTTTGATTGCATGGGGGAGTATTATGATATCACACCTGCAATGGAACACTATGGCTGCATGGTTGACCTTCTTGGCCGTGCTGGAAACTTGGATGGGGTAAAAGACATCCTTGATAAAATGCCATTGATACCTGATACTTCATTATGGGTGAGTTTACTTGGTGCTTGCAGAATACATAACAATATAGAACTGGGAGAACATATAGCGGAAAACCTTTTTGAGTTGGACTGTAATAATGCTGCACCTTATGTTCTGCTGTCAAACCTCTATGCTGCAACTGGCAGGTGGAATGACATTGAAAAGGTAAGGCAACTGATGTTTGATAGAAGGATAAAAAAGACACCCGGATGCAGTTGGATTGAGGTCAATGAAAGGCTGCATGCTTTCCTTGTAGGTTAGATACTGTCTACAAAAAAAGAGAACACATCAGAAGTTACAGACATTTTCTGTGGAGATGTAGGTGACAAGCCACATGCAATATGGGATGCGTGCTAAATGGTGTTTGAAGCAGAAGGAACAAATCCTTGGCCACCATATCAGGGAATTGCTAATTGCTTTTGGGCTATACAATATATTCCCTTGAACTATTATTATCAAGGCATTCAAGTATGCATTTACAGCTAAGATCAGGTCAAAGATGTTTTCTTGAGAAATTGTTTATAGGGAAGCAAACCTTTGCCATCATTTTAAGGGTGGATAGTGTTCTGGTGGAGACTATCCTGACATCAAATGGAACAAAAAATAGAGAAAAGCTTGAATCTCCATTGATTTGAGGTATTTTCAGCCACTTCTTTGTCAAGAAAATCGAGGCATTATTTATTGCCTAATGCTGAAGACTCAAATGTATGTTTTTGGCATGAATGGGAAACCATTATCCCTAGTGACCGAAGTAATATCGTGAAGCAGAAATAGATTATTCATTCATAGGTTCTTCTCACAACATGCAGTAGGATGATTACATGCATCAATCTTATTGTTACTTTCTGATATTCAAAGCAGGCTTATGAATGTTGGACAGCGTGTTTCTTCTTGTATTGTGTTGTTTTTAGCATGCCTCCAATGTTATATTGAATAAAATTGTTTGCTTGGATGGAATGGGAGCTACATTGGTCATATTGGCCTCCTTCATGGACTTTCGAAGAACGTCATACAGGTCAGTGATAATGGCATTCTTATATTTCATAAGTGGAGCTTATCTAACCTTAGTATGTGCCTATCTAGCTTGTCCATATTTCCTTAAAAAAAATACATGCATGTAAAATTTATGTTGCTCACCAGTTTCTCTAACATTACGGGTGAACATGCATCTAGGAAAATATGCGAATAACAAGGTCCAATGGAAGTCTACTACCTAGCTGATCTGAAATTGAACTTTTAGTTCTAACTTAGATTAAACTTTAAAACATGTATACGGAAAAATGATTAACAAAATCATTTAATTGAATGCTTTAATAAAATATGTTCAATAACATAAGCAAACATTCACAAGAAAGAGAACAACACAATTGATAACGGAGTTCACCCCCTTCATTGGGCTACCTCTCCGGATTCGTCTCCAACATGACAAATCAATCTATTGTCTTTCTGAATAGAGATAAATGTACATTGATTTTTACATCAAGGTGGCCAGCCGAGAACTCTCAACTATACATCCATACTCTGAAAGACTTATGAGCTATCCAAGCTCTACTCAAAAATGACTTTTCCAAGCACTCAAAATCTCTCCTTAATCTCTTTCTCCTTACCTTTCCTGTACGTAGAATGGCATTATATATAGCTCTTAAGAGCCCAAAACTAAGGAGGAAATATCCCCTTATCTCTGATTTTAAGGAGAAAATAATTCTCATATCCCTTAAAATTTTCTCATGAGATTTCTATGGAGGGAATATCTCAATTCTCTACTTTCAAGGGCCTTATCCCCAAAACCTTAGGGATGGGAATAATCTACCAACTTCAATATGAAATTAGAAATTGAATTTTTGAATTGTTGAAGAAAAATCCTCTCAACATTTCAATTTCTATTTTACAAATATATGAGCATATTTAATTAAAAATAAAGACATCCTCAACCTAGGATTGACATGAGTATATCTTCATAATGCTCCTTGGGTTGTCTAGATCCTCTTGGATCACACCTCCTCATAAAAAAAAAACTTTTAGTCCTCTAAAAGTATTTTAAAAATTGAAGTCGATTCTGAATGAAGTTAATTCTTCCTCTGAATTTTGGGAGCAATTTTGTTTGTATTTGATGTAATCTTGCATGCTACCTTGTTGGAATCGATGCTGAACTTCCGCATTGATTCTCCCTTCTCCATAACATGCTTTGAATGTTGCATCTTGACCGAGCTTGCAAATGTTACAAGAATAAGACCTCCAATGAAAGGTCTAAGGCCAAAAAAAAGTGAAACTAGGAAGCCTGATGTGTTCTTCCAACTTTGTCCCTGTTCAAAAGTCTTAAGGACTGTGCTAAGTGTCTCCATAAATGCTACAGCCAGTGTAACAATTGTGGCAACTTGAGATGGAGATGCTTCCTTAAAACTATTAGGCACAACTTTTGCAATCACCATCCATACCATACAGCCAGCTACAAAACCCATACAGAAAGGCAAGAATTTCTGGAAGGCTTCAGCGCATATGAATGTTGGAACAACCACGTAATGACACTCCATATCAGTGCATTGGTTGGAGAAACCCCATGTGATGCCAAAACCATATTCATAGCTAAGCCTTCTGGAATGTTGTGCACATTGATGACTATTATTACCAAAACACCTTGTGACAATCCTTTCGAGCCAGCAAAGGAGACTCCAACACCTGAACCTTCGGAAAATGAATGAAGAGTCTACCAGAAGTTGGCACCTCATATACCCAACACACAACCCCTCCACGGGACTCGATCACATGGATCTGGCTCGATCCATGCAACTTACACCAACGAGCAACAACTCTCAGGCACAACCTCCATGTAGGCTGGCAGCAATCTCCTCTGCCACTTGCCAGGGGCTCCTATGGCGCGTGCTCACGGGCTCGAATCTCACAACCAATCCACAACACCTTCTCTTACGAAGCCGATTCAAATTGCAGTGCGCAGGCAATCTGCAGGATTTTGATTCTACTGCCTTTCACCTTCAGTTGTAGAAGGACACGATCCCACTCCAGCAGGTCCGCAGAGCATGTCTGCGACTGAAGTGTCATAGCGCCATGAATCCTCTGCTTCTGCTAGACATGAAACTCAACTCACATCGTATTTTTGGTCAACATGGGGCAACTTGGAGAGCCGAATGGCAATAGCAGGAACTGTGGGTAGGTGCGTTACTCTGTATCTCTGAATCGCCATCAACATTCCCTCCATAGTAAATTTGGGCAAAATGACAACAGTTGCCTCTATTGCCATGAGCCCACACACAAAAGTATTGAAGCCATACATATGAAACAACAGAATGAAACACAGATACACGTCTTTGCACAATCCCATAAGCATGCACATGATGGAGGTCATGTCAATCAGATTTCTGTGAGTGGAAACAACTCCTTTGCTCCGGCCTATGGTGCTCGATAAATAGAGCACCACTGCTATAGAATCCTAACGGAATTTCGTTGGTGGTTTGTTATCTGGATCTGAGTTTAAAAGACTGGACAAAGACGAGATCATAGGGGGATCATATTTACCGGATTGTTCATGGGTTCCAATCATAACAATCCTTACATTCAAATTGTTGAACTTTTGGAGGAGTTGGGGAGTAGTGAATACATGAACGGGCATTGAATCCTCGATCTGTTTCTGCAACTTTGAGGAAGTGTACAACGGGTTTGCAGTGCTCACGACTGCGCCAATTGACATTATCCCCATTGCAAGTACATGGAATTGCAAGAAATTAGGTGATACGATCAATATAATGTCTCTGTGTTGGATGCCCAATTGATGCAATCCAGCTGCATTTGCCATTGCCGAGCGCCTAAGATGTGAATAGGTGATATGAGTTCCAGTAATAGCGTCCACAAGCGCTGTTTGGTTTTCGGGCTGGTGTCTCGACAAGACAAAGGTGGGCACGTCTAGCAGATCATCATGGTGAGGGATCTCTGCGGGCTTTCGCTTGCTGTAGAAGACGCCATTTGTGTTGCAGTAGCCACTCTGTGGATTGATCCCATATTTTTTCTACTAGGCTGCTGCTTCAGGAGGAGCTTCATATTTCTGCATTCATAGTTATCACCTCTCTGTGGTGGACCACCTAAAGTGCCATCTCCACAATCAATCCAACAATTCCGACAAACATTTGGATCGCATTCACGACCAGCAGCAAAGCATGGGCATTTTCGACTTCGACATTGACTCTTCGCACGGTGACATCCTCAGAAACGATTCTTGCAGCCTTTCGATTATTCGTAAACGTGGCCTGCCTTTTGGATTGGTTTCCAACATTTGCGGAACTATGCATCTAGACGTACTACTGATCATGCCACTAAATCTTCATTCTTTTGAGGAAATCATGGAATCAACTCTCAACGAATCTGACAAAACATTCCAAACACAGGTCCGCATATCCTCCACTTGTAATATTCCTAAAATTTATCTTTTAGGTAAATGGAATATTATAGATCATTTTGTCACTAGGTAGGTGAATAAGTGGGTATGGAGGCCCATAAATCTCCTTAGCAGCAATAAAATCACTTCAAGTGTGAAAGGAGACGTTCTAAGCAGCTAAATAACGCACCTCTAAGTGTGAACAGGGGTTGGATCATGTTGAACCAGTCAACTTTGACCAAGTCAACAATGCTGTTATGGAGGAGTGGATATTAAATGAGGAATAACGCAGTTTTGGAGGGAGATTGATTTCATGAAGGAAATGACCTAATTGAGTGGGGCCAAGGGCAAGGAAGCTCATAATCTATATAAGGAAGAGGATGGCAGCCATATGGGGTTATGTTTTGGATTATTATTTTGTATGTGGTTTGTTTAGACTTCTTGCATTCTTTAGCTGTTTAGCTGAGATTGCTGTGCTGTTTAGCACCGGGTGTTCCCGAGCGGGAATCCCACCTCTTTCCTTGAGAGGCCTCTTGGAAGAGCATTGCATTTCATTTCCACATTCAGGTTTTCAAACCAAGCTACAACTTTCTTCATCAGTGCAGTTTCTTCAGGTTATTGTGTTGTGTTGCAGGGTGCAGCAGTGGAGGATTAGATCGAGTGTCTTCAGAGCTAATTTTTCAGGGGAGGAAGGTTTCCATCCATTGGGAGGCCTGTTAAGAAGCCCCTTGGGCTTATTTGACACATTTGGCACCAGGCCAAGGAGTATTTATCCCCTACAGCGCAGTTTCAGTCCAGATCTGCGTTATTTTAGGGAGGAGTTGCAGTGGTTGCTTTGAGGGGTGATTTCTTTAGTGGAGGAGCCATTCTTTCATCTGGAGGATCTATTGGAGAAGATCTGTAGTTCTCTACATCAACTTCATCCATATCTTCTCATTTCAGTGGTTGCAGCGTATCTTCAGCCCTAAGGCTGCTGCTTACATTGGCACATTGTGTGCATTTTCCGAAAACCCTCTTGGGTTGTCTTGGAAGGTTGATCTAGTGCCCGGATCTGTATGTTTAGATTCTATTGAGGCCTATATCAATATTTTTACATCATTGTATCATATCTAGCTGTAGTTATGCATAATATGACTGTGCTGTAGCAGCTCTCCGACATTTTGTATTGCAACAACATCTCACTTTTGAGAGTGTTTATGTATTGGAGGCTTGTGTGGTCACATTCTATGATTTGTGCCTCATTGTTTTGTACTTATTTGCTGCATATATGATCAATAACATGGCTTTATTTTGGTCTCATGATTTTATGTGTTAAATACTTGCCGCTGCTTTCATTTTATGAGCTATATTGCTGCTATTTCCAATTTGGAATATTACAGTGGTATCAGAGCATAATCTTGGCTCAGCCTGTGCATTCAGCCAATATGTCACCATAAGGAGAAGCTTCTCACAAGAAGAGGAGATGTACAGAAAAAACAAAGACATGACTCCATTATTTGGAGGAAGAGAGGAAGAGGAGCTTTCAAAGCTTCTTTTTCAAACTATGCAGAGCATCAAGGGAGATATCAAGAAGATGAGAAGGGAGATGGGTAGAGAATCTCCAAGGGAGTTTGAATCCAAAGCAAACTCAAGATTTTTACATGACGAGTGTGAGCATGCAATGACACATTATGATCCACAACGCAGTCTTATGGACAGATTTACTATGAGAGAGATGGAGGAAGAAGAAATGCCAAAGAAGGAGACTCATAGTGATTATCTGCAAGAATATGAATCTCAAACTAAGAGGTTCAAAGATCACATAAACTTCCAAGAGTTTTGCAAGATCAAGGAGGAGAGGAGCACAAGGTGCAAGCAACATGATGTGGGTAGATTCTTTCTATCTACTTTTGACGGTTCACCTAAATGTTCAGCCAGGGCTTGGGTGGAGGAGCTAGACACCTGTTTGCAACAACACCAAGTTTCAGAGAATGAAGCCATCAAAGTTGCAACGATGCATTTTGAAGGTAAGGCCTATGCTTGGTGGATGTTTGAATCTTTTTCATTAAAAAATGCAAATACATCTACTTATGCAAAGTTCACTAGGAGAATAGTGGAAAGGTTTGATGAAAAACATTCAGAAACATCTTTGGTGGAGCTAAACAAACCTAAACAAACAAAACCTTTGCATGGGTTAGAAGGATCTATAAACCCAACTCCACTTCTAAAAACTATTGAGGAGGCTAACATCTTGCATAGTACCTTGCTAGAGGCAAGATCTTTATTTCATTCTCCTGGAAAAGAGGACGTGGAGATCTCTTTTTCAAACAAAGAGCCTCTTAATGATGGTGAGGCAACCTCCATTCATGAGAAAGGGAAAGAGAAGGCTGGTGGTAACAACGCTGTCACATTAGGAGTAGATCTAGTACCTCATGGAGAGGTATATGGATCAATTGCTCCAATGAGAGGAGCCCTTGTATCATTGCAAGAAGTTCCAAAGGGTCTCATATGTGGAGATCAGGGCACATTCCATGAGCAGCATGTGTCACCATTGATAGATGGTGAGATTCAGAAGATGAAAGAAGCAGATGGGAAGGATGACTAGTATCATATGATTGAAAGCACACACCCCTTCCTATTTCAGAAGATTGATGCACAGAAGAGGCAGACTGATTTGCGCAGTGAGGACAAGGGCAAAGTTGTCCATTCATATATGCACTCTACTCTTGATGTTGATGTCTTATTACATGGAGGCATTCCACCGGGGAGACCACCAGATCAGGAGATGAGGGGAGGTGCTTCACAATTGGTTGCACCACTCATTGATTCCGGAGGGGTGAGAACCTTGGGAGGACTTGACACAGCGTAGAGAGTCTGGGATAGACTCGAGGAGGAGGGATACACTCTCCCATTTTCAACATTACCCACTCTCACTACATATTTTGCGCTGATAGAAGTTGTTGTAGTATTGGAGGATGACACCACCATGGTGCAAGGGAGATGCTCCATGGATTTGGAGAAACAGATGGTACTTCCTTTGAGGAAGGAATACTTCATATATTGGAGTAGATGGAGGCCACTCATGCTTACATTGGCAAAGATCAGGAGGTTCTTTTTGGATGGTAGCTTCTCAGGGGAGGCCAACTTCCAAAGGCCACCACTTCTACTTGAGCATGAGTAGTTGCATGATGGGCATGGCATCACTTTGGAGGATGACTTTGGAATGAGGGATGTCAAAGGAAAATATAGCAACATGTGGGGAGCTTCACATTTCAGATCTACAACGTTGTCTCTCAGGAGGATTGAACCATATTGGAGGTCTCAACTTTTGGTAGAGTACTCCAAGGATCTTGTTTCTTGCATGATTCTTGATGACCCGGAGGGAGATGATAGATACATGGTGGATGATGAGGTCATCAATTCTTATGGCAAAGTCTTCTTGACTAAAGCTTCTAAGCTCAAGGAGAAGCTGTTACATGCAGCACATGTGGACTTTCTTTCCATGCACTTTGATGCATATTAATCTTTGATGGAGGAGTTCACTTGGGAGGGCATCCAACAAGATGTATATCAGCATATGGAGAGATGCATAGCCTGATGATGATGGAGAGGTTGTCACAACCACTTCCCTACCCATTGAGAGTGAGGGAGAACTTTCAGTTGAGCCATCTCAGCTCAATGACCAAGGTACATAGTAGAGGATGTACACTTATGCATTATGATTTGTATTCCTTTACTTTTTGTGAGCAGCATATTGTACCAAGGAGGATATTTCCTTCTTGTATATTGTATTTTGGTGTACTTGAGGCCATTTGCAACATTGATTTTTGCCATTCTATTGGTGGATTGTGGGAGATGCCACATGATTCTTGGTGTGCACCATTGGCACCAAATTTTACTTTTATGATCCTATCTTTTAGGATGATTATGGTAGCAAACAAGTGGTTGAAAGGACACTTGTTATACTTTGTTTTGAGGCAGGCAGGGGATGCACTGCGCTGGTTCCACATGTGGAACTATGATCCACCTCCTGGTTGTCATATGGCAACTTGTTTCTATTTGTTTTTGCTTCCATATATTGATGATGCTCTTATTTTTATGAGAAGCTTTGTTGGGAGGATGGCACAAGAGTTGGAGGTGCCCATTGGGAGTATGATTCTCCCTACTTCATATGTTGCATGTTTCAGGAGAAACAATGGGAAAACCATGATTGCCACACTACATCTCTTGTCTTCATGTGGGAGGAGCCATTTGAAGAACTTGAGTTCTTGGGAGAGGCACTTCATGGATGTTTTAATTGATGGGGACATTCTTGGTAACCATAACATTTCAGCCCAAGATCAACAGACATATCATAAATGGAGAGAGAAACAACCTGGGTGGAAAAATATAATCTCTCTATAAAGCCCCAACACATTGCATGACTCGGGGGTTGGAGATTTCTTTGATGAGCTACCTAGGATGGCTCATTTCATTTGGATGATAGCATGGATATGGGAGTTTCTCATTGGGAATGAGATCTCCTATGCTTGTCATCATTCCTGCCTCGAGGAGGCCATTGGATAGCAAGAAGATTTCCACTTACACCTTCCACTATCTCATGATGTGAGCCATTTGGTTTTGCATACTTGGGAGGAACTATTGGGGGGAAAATTTATTACAGGTTATTTTGAGTAGTGGTGGGGACTATTGATGAGGAGGCCACAAGAGGAGGAGGGGAGGAATTTTGCTCCACCTTTACAGTTGCTTGAGGACAAGCAAAATTTTGGAGGGGAGGACTATAATATTCCTAAAATTTAGCTTTTAGGTAAATGGAATATTATAGATCATTTTGTCACTAGGTAGGTGAATAAGTGGGTAGGGAGGCCCATAAATCTCCTTAGCAGCAATAAAATCACAAGTGTGAAAGGAGACCTTCTAAGTAGCTAAATAACGCACCTCTAAGTGTGAACATGGGTTGGATCATGTTGAACCAGTAAACTTTGACCAAGTCAACAACGCTGTTATGGAGGAGTGGATATTAAATGAGGAATAACACAGTTTTGGAGGGAGATTGATTTCATGAAGGAAATGACCTAATTGAGTGGGGCCAAGGGCAAGGAAGCCATAATCTATATAAGGAAGAGGATGGTAGCCATATGGGGTTATGTTTTGGATTATTATTTTGTATGTGGTCTGTTTAGATTTCTTGCATTCTTCAGCTGTTTAGCTGAGATTGCTGTGCTGTTTAGCACCGGGTGTTCCCGAGCGGGAATCCCACCTCTTTCCTTGAGAGGCCTCTTGGAAGAGAATTTGCATTTCATTTCCACATTCAGGTTTTCAGACCAAGCTACAACTTTCTTCATCAGCGCAATTTCTGCAGGTTATTGTGCTGTGTTGCAGGGTGTAGCAGTGGAGGATTAGATCGGGTGTCTTCAGAGCTAGTTTTTCAGTGGAGGAAGGTTTCCATCCATTGGGAGGCCTGTTAAGAAGCCCCTTGGGCTTATTTGACACATTTGGCACCAGGCCAAGGAGTATTTATCCCCTACAGCGCAGTTTCAGTCCAGATCTGCGTTATTTTAGGGAGGAGTTGCAGAGGTTGCTTTGAGGGGTGATTTCTTCACTGGAGGAGCCATTCTTTCATTCAGAGGATCTATTGGAGAAGATCTGTAGTTCTCTACATCAGCTTCAGCCATATATTCTCATTTCAGTTGTTGTAGCATATCTTCGGCCCTAGGGCTGCAGCTTACATTGGCACATTGTGTGCATTTTCCAGAAACCCTCTTGGGTTGTCTTGGAAAGTTGATCTAGTGCCCGGATCTGTATGTTTAGATTCTATTGGGGCCTCTATCAGTATTTTTACATCATTGTATCATCTCCAACGGTAGCTATGCATAATATGACTGCGCTGTAGCAGCTCTCCGACATTTTGTATTGCAACAACATCTCACTTTTGAGAGTTTTTATGTATTGGAGGCTTGTGTGGTCACATTCTATGATTTGTGCCTCATTGTTTTATACTTATTTGCTGCATATATGATCAATAACATGGCTTTATATTGGTCTCATGATTTAATGTGTTAAATACTTGCTACTGCTTTCATTTTATGAGCTATATTGCTGCTATTTCCAATTTGGAATATTACACCACCATACTTCCGCTGCGGATCTTGACCACCAGCAGCCACCACGCTATACGTCGGGTTTACCATTACTTACACGTAGAGATCGATCACACCTCCACCGATGCCAACTCGGCTCAGAATGATGACGAACATGACAATTGCCAAAATAGATTCTAGTAATGTCAAAGCCTTTGCATCTATTGTCAAAAAAGACAAAACACAACCATACTACTGTCCACCATTTGTACCATAGAGTCGTTTGGATTAGACGTCCAACAGGTCATCATCTGTTGTTGTTTCAACGAGTTTGGAATGCAATCCCGCTGTTCAGAGATCGACAAAGATGTGAAATCTTCAGAATATCCGCAACTTCTGAATGAATGGTCAAGCCTGTGATTCAACCTTCAATCAGAAGCAAATCGGCTTCAATTGGACTAATCAGACTCAATCAAATAACAACAAACACTGGGGTCAACTGAAATACACCCTGTCGAAGGATGAGAAATGCAGAGAGTGAATGACAGAGCTCTCCTCGCACAAATGATCTATGGGCGCTACCAACAACGTCCTGCCTTAGGAAGACATCGTAGACCACTTGAATTTCACCTTCGATGGCAGGGCCTTTGCAATCCAGAGACCCATTAATTTTCTTGCACTTGTTTCTTGCAAGGAAAACATTATGGATTTCCTTAAATCAATAAAATGACTTTCCTTGGCATCAACATCTGCCGACATAAATTCATTTTTCAAATAACTAGCAAAATATGGTTCCATGGCAACAACTCCAATTTCAAGCCTTTCTCGCCCACGTTTCATAAGTTGTATGGACAAGCGAGTAGGATTTGATATACATTCAAATCGATATATATTTTCATCATGTAGATAAATATGGGTGTTTGCATGATACATGGTGTCTATGAATCTCTCTGGTGCCCTTGACCCTTCATAAAGATGTAGCTGAAGTAATTTATTTTCCTTCTCACATGACAGTTCATATTGTTCATTTATCTCAATAATATCGTAGTTTCAACAGACTTTTCATGTAGATTTTTTTTTTTTTGGGAATATATATATATATATATATATATACATTTATCTCAATAATATCGTAGTTTCAATAGACTTTTCATGTAGATTTTTTTTTTTTGGGAATATATATATATATATATATATATATATATATATATATATATATATATATATATATATATATATTTTAAATTAAGAATAAACGATATCCATTGCTTACCAAGCCAGATGAATGGATTTTCTTTGATTGGCTTTGTTTCATCAAGAATACTGTTTTTTGTGCTTTCGTTGCAGGTTCCTTCTGAAACTGCGGAAGATATATTTGCAAGCACTGTTTATTCTGCTTGTGTCGAAGCTCTGGATATAGATCCCAAAAATTCTCCTTCCAGTGCCCGTTTCTTCCACAATGAACACAAAAATGCACTCGTTGATTCCTTTGCAGAAATTATTTCAAACCTTGATTAGGAGAACAAAATTTAGCTCTTTTCTTGAAGTGCTCATTTCTTCGTGGTGACTGCTTTCCATCACCATTACCACCATGATTCGACTTTCTTGCCTCTGCAGATTTGGAACTCTCCAATTTCTGTATAGCCCAGTCTTGCCTTATGAGGTTGTCTCTTCACCTCAATAGGATTAATGATGCCTTGACTAACCCCAAGGCCTCTTCCATCGTATCCCATATTGGTCAACAATTTCATACCAATCCCCTTGGTATGATTTTCAAAATCTACAAACGATGCATCATTAACATCATTATCAGAAGGTATAGAAAATGAAATGCTTCATACCTCGTCGGACACTTGATTATCTTCTTGATTCTTTGTCGATGGCGAAGTAGAAGATGATGCTCCATGAGAACTACGTTTCTCACATGGATGATAGAAAGAATCCCTCAATGGCTCTTTCAAAACATCTATGTGCTTTGTGGCTTCGAGCAATATTTTCAGCTTGATATTCTCCTCTCGAAATGCTGAATTACTCTCTTCCAATTCATTTATTTGCTTACGCAACTGAAAATCCTTGTACATTTCTTTTACCATTTCTGTCATGGTTAAGAAAGTTTTCCAATTTTGTTGAAGAAAGGAATCAATAGATTACATTTTGAATCAGAACGATGTACCTTCTCCTTTTTATGCTTGCTTGAGCCGAAACTGAAAGATGTACCCACCAAACCAGACAATGAACTCGCTCTGATACCAAACTTGATCTGAAATTGAACTTTTAGTTCTAACTCAGATTAAACTTTAAAACATGTATATGGAAAAATGATTAAAAAAATCATTTAATTGAATGATTTAATAAAATATGTTCAATAACATAAGCAAAAATTCACAAGAAGAGAACAACACAATTGGTAACAAAGTTCACCCCCTCCACTGGGCTACCTCTTAGGATTCGTCTCCAACAGGACGAATCGATCTATTGAATTTCTGAATAGAGATAAATGTACATTGATTTTTACATCAAGGGGGCCAGCCGATAACTCTCAACTGTATATCCATACTCTGAAAGACTTATGAGCTATCCAAGCTCTGCTCAAAAATTACTTTTCCAAGAACTCAAAATCTCTCCTTAATCTCTTTCTCCTTACCTTTCCTGTACATAGAATGGCATTATATATAGCTCTTAAAAGCCCAAAACTAAGGAGGAAATATCTCCTTATCTCTGATTTTAAGGACAAAATAATTCTCATATCCCTTAAAATTTTCTCATGAGATTTCTATGGAGGGAATATCTCAATTCTCTACTTTCAAGGGCCTTATCCCCAAAACCTTAGGGATGTGAATAATCTATCAACTTCAATATGAAATTAGAAATTGAATTTTTGAATTGTTGAGGAAAAATCCTCTCAACATTTCAATTTCTATTTTACAAATATATGAGCTTATTTAATTAAAAATAAAGACATCCTCAACCTAGGATTGACATGAGTATATCTTCATAATGCTCCTTGGGTTGTCTAGATCCTCTTAGATCACTAGCATTGGAAAAACACAACTTTCTTAAATTTAATATCGAAATTATCCTTTTTGAAAATCTCAAGGCATGACAAATTGCTGTGCTTAATGATAATTCATTTTACAGAAACCAAAATTTGGCATTTAGGCTAAAAAATGGAAATTGATTGTTGGTTGGAAGGTTTTGCTAACATCTTTTCTTGTTGTCCTGTCTTTTGTAAGTTTTCAATTGAGCAACTTTACACCATGACCCTTGATTTCTACGCATTCAAAATTCAAATAGTACAAGTTGTATAATCAATAATGTTGCATATCAGTTGTGTTAAATACAATTTTAGAAGATTTCATTGAGGATAATTCATAGGAAATTTAAATTATAAGCGAAAGTATGGGTTTTAGATCCCTTGGATCAGATTTCTTCTCCAAATGAAAGATATATTATTTTCATGGGTTAGTAATTTCATCAATTAGTTGGATTATTAGCAAAGTCTATTCCGTCAGTCTTACTTATAAAACTCAATAATTAACATTATCTGTCATGTTTCTTTTTTGTTCGATATTCAATCTTTTGGCATTGCCTATTTATTGCGGCCACAACCCAAATTATTTTTTAGCAAAAACGAGAGACCATATATTATCTAAAGAAGGACAACCACATTGGGACTCAGGAGTGACTTGAAGGTTAGTAGGTCCAAGCAATATGTAGATCTTCCTAATCTTGCTAGTCATACTTTCACAAAGTTACTTCCATATCTAATATTTGAGCCAACGCTTGACAACCTACTTGCCTGCATTGTGACAGAACAACTAAACAAAATTACCTAGAAAATAGAGTTCAACGCAAACGATAGCTATGCAAAGTGACACACATTATGTAGGTTATTTGTTCAAAAGGTGAAGGCACCTAGCACCGACCATCCTTCTTTCAACTAGAAGCTTCGTCAGGACAGATTCAAGTCTTCATTTGGGGTGATTCATATGCATTTAGACAGTTCGTTAAAAAAATCTTAAGTGGAAAAATCATGCTACTATTACTGCTAGTGTTAATGTCCCAACACTCATTTTTCATTTGTTGAATACTGAGTGCAGAACTAAAATGGACATGCGTGGAAAATATTTACCACTGCAACAAGCAAACACACAAGATTTATCATGGAGAATACCTCTATTTATAAAAACTCCAATATTTAGATGCATTGTCTTATTACAAGAATGTTACAATCTTTAGAAACACACTCCACATTGATACGACTACGTATTTTAAAAGAGCTAAACATAGAGATTATTGTGTGCTCTAAATGATCTAAATAAATGGCATTGCATTCATTTTTCACAAAATATTCATGGACATGTATCTTGTGGTACTTTTCTCTTCTAATAGATGGTTGAACAACACAATGATGAGGAAAATCGTAGATTGTAAATTGGCCTCTTCTATTTGGCCCCTCAACTCTTTTATGTTGTTGTTTGAAGATTTGGTAAAATATGATCATATATATCAACTTTGATTAAACCAACCGATTGATCACCCTGTTTAATAAATTTAATAAAGACAAATCACTCATCAAGACAAATTAATAAAGTTAATAAAGACAAATTAGGGTAGAGTGTTTTGGGCCAGTTACTAGTTGTACTTACATTAAATGTCTGTAATTCACAAATTAGGGTAGATTGTTTTGGGCCATCTAGAATCTTCTTGATTAGTGTTACATTGTTGGTCCCATATATGTGAGTAATAAGACTTGATGTGGTTTCCACTTGGTGCTATAGCGACCCCACTACCCATGGGACTTTTTTTACCTTGATAAATCCCTCTTGCGGACAAGAGCGATCTCCTTAGAATCCTAACGGAGAACTAGAAACAAACAAACATGAGAATATCTCTTTCCCTAAGCTAACAGATTTTAGATTAATAAAACTAGGAGAAGATGATGATGCTCTTACCTTTTATACGAAATGCCTGATGAAGACCCCGTACTTATTTTCAATGAAGCTCCCCAATGCTTAGAAAAAACCAGCAACCACAAACATGCAAAGGATCAAAGACATCTGCAGCATAATAATAATCTAAAAACCAGCTTAACCTAATGATCAAGGAGATTATGAAATCAAATTTTTTAAATGAGTATATGAACACAAATCATTCACAATTCCAAAAAAACAAAACCATGAGAAAAAGTATCCAAATGTATTATCAGAGAGCAAAGAGAAATCGTACAACCAAGCCTTGATGTCGTATAGGTTCCTCCCGAATGCCTCCAATCTTCCTCCTTGGTTAAAAAATTCTCTAATCTAAAAATACTAGCATAAGACTACTATACGTGAGCTCTCCTAACCCTGAAGTCTTAGCTCAATTTATAGGAGAAACTGAGGAGGTTTCAGATCCACCAAAGATGGGTGAGATCCACAAATGAGGGGATTAGGGTTCCATGATCCAAGGGAATTAGCTCCATGATTGGAGGGGTTTGGTTTGGCTCGAACTGATATGATTCAGAGGCTTATAGTTGGGATATATGCGCCCAACTATGCTTCTAGATCTTACCTTTTTTTTTTACTTTACTTTGAGTCAGTTGCGCAAATTTTAATGGAAAACAAAGCACATAACTACGCAGGGAATCTTTGCAGTAACAACTCATGCATAGGAAATGACTGTAAAAAGTGTGCAAGCCATGTTTAAGAGTTTAAAGAGTCATTTTTCCCAAAATTCATGACTTGGTCAAGGAACATAAATATTTGACTTGCAAGGGAGTATGAGTATGGATGGTGATAGATCCATTTTGATTGTCAAGTGTCATGGTGAAAAAATGACGTGTAACAGATTACCCCCTAAAGTGCGAAGTCTGAGAAGTATTTAAAAGATTGAAGTGCTTTATCATACCAAGGATTGGATCAGAGACACCGGGTCGAAACCTGCAAAAAACATTCAATGCAAATATATAATCATTGTTGAGGTAGGCATTCCCATACTAAGAGTAAAAACTAACTCTATGTATTGGTACAGAAATAACCTAGAATTACATCAATAGTAGACACAGTATGGACACAAATATTTGTCATGAATTGGTCTACTCAAACATGAAACATAACTCCTCGCAACCTGGATGGATGAAACTAGATCCAGGGTCTTGATCTCCATCCCTTGAACTAGTATGAATCTAACCATGTGATTGAATGTGTCGAAGTCGAACATGGTAGAAACCACCTGATTACCGGTCAATAATGAAAATCGTTAACAAGTGCGAGAGAAACCACCAATAATGACAATGGCTCTCAAGGTACTTTAGTACAATATATGAAGTGTGAATGAATGACCTGTAGTCGAACACTCATAAAGTTGCTCGATTGAAGGCTAATGATGAAAACCTGTCATCAAAGGTGAGAAACCAGCTGTTAGGGCATGTAGATTTCAAGGTACTAATAAGGTTTCTAGATCAACTTCCTAGATAATGAGTTGAAGTCGATAGGAAGTGACCTATCGTAGGAGGGCCTAGGACACAAAACTTATTATGTCAAGTTGAAGGAATGTTTTTGCAAGGACTGACTCAGGGATGGTCAACGTGAAAGGAAACGAATATTTGCGAGTGAAAAATGAACTGAGGTTGAAATTTCTCTTGAACACATAATGACACGATAATTGACTTGGCAACATTTGAATTAAAGACAATACCCAAAACCAACTGAAGACTTTCAATGAGTTTCGATTAGATGTATGAAAAAAATATTACCCAACCCAGACACAAGTGTGAAAAAGTGTTGTGTTCAAGAGCGACATGCTGCTTTAAAACAAGTATAAAAGATAGATTCGTTTTATCAAATTTTACCCCACCATTACTGGCAAGTACCTCTTTATTTTTTTCAAACTTGAGGAGGATAACATTTTCTTGTTTATATAATCTCATCATTCAGATGAGTCATCCGAAGTATTTTTAACGAACCCTAGGAAGGAGCGGTTCGGTCCCATTGTAATTGATAGGTCCTGCACTGTTAAATTTTAACGTGTCTAGTGTAGGATTAACTTGATGTCGTTTTCATATTTAAAGATTTTTTAAAATACATAAAAATAAAACTCAATCAGTTATTTCAACATAGATTTTTAACGAGCCCGGAGAAAGAAAAACTTGGTGTTTTTCAGTTTTAGGGAGTTAAGAGAAAAACATAAGTAAACTCCACAATGTTCTTTTTCGTAAATTTAGTCCCTCAAGCTCGAGAAAGGATAAAATGATGCAGGAGAGAACTCTATTGACCATGATTAGTCAACATATACCTTTTTCTTAAATAGTCTAGTCCAATCCGGAAAAGGGGCAAACTTATACTGAATAGACGACTGTTCATTTAATTTAACGAGTTCGAATAGTAAAAAACTCGGCGATCTTTCCATGTTTAGAGAGTCCGAAAAGTGATTAAAAATGACTCCAGAGGTTCGCTTTTTCGTGTTTTTCAAGAGTCCGAAAAAGTGATAATACTGTGATCAAGATGATTCATTTTTTAAATGCAACCTGTTCTCTGCACATAAAACTCAATAAATTACGATAACTACTCTTTGTTATGGTAAAAATATTGAAAATTTGAACTTCTAAAAGGTCAAAGGAATAAAATAATAATAATTTATTCATAAAAGCTTATAAAAGTTGAAAAAGACAAGTCATTTTCACCATTTTATTTTTGGAGTAATAAAAAAGGCCTTTTACCGCAGAACTTCCGGAGCTAATATCAAGCGAACCAGTGAACCATTTAACGAATTGACTCTTCCATGTAACAAATCTCTTCATTATCTTGCATTTCAATCATTTAGATTTCCTTTTAAAGCTTTTAGGATGATTTTTAGGAGTATTTATGGTTTTGAAAATTACTCGTGGGGGGTGCACAAGATTTCCTCATCGGGGTCGCGCGCAACCGATAATTTTCTATACAGAAAATTATCGTGGGTGCGCGGTTTTTTAGTATATAAGATGCACAAAAACGCATTGTGTATGAAGAAAAACTGCGCAGGTGCCATGAGGTTTTCAAAATAAAATAATTCCACCACTAAAAATATCCAAACTTTCTCCCACAAGGTTCTAATGTTCCTTATTTATCATTTGCGGGTCATTTGAACCAATCATGCTTGAGTGGAAAAAACATGAACATGAAACACACGATGCAGAAGCAATGGATAGCCCAACAACATTGCGAGCTTTAAAAATTGTGGACTCTATAAGTTCTAGTCTATACAAGGGATGAAAGCTCAAGTATAGTTAATGTCTTGGCTGGTGAGGGCCTGGGATATCCAAGAACAATGTTTTTTTATTGGTGATCACTGGCTCATAATTGACTTGGAGGATATCTATTTTCTTATTGGATTGTCTCTTAGGGGATGTGATATTTCCTTGTTTGGTGTGCAGTCAGGTGGGCAATCTACAGCAACTTACTTGGCGCAATATTTTTCTCCAACTTCTCAGCTCTAAGATGGAAAGATAGACTTAAAAACTATCCAACGCCTTGATTTAAAAATCATTTATTTTACAGTTATGAGACTGTGCGGTAGTGCAGCTCCCCACGTGGCTACCAAGGCTTAGATACATATTGCAGTCGAGTGTTCCCAGGGAACACAGTTTAACTGGTGTGAGGGAGTGGTTGTCAATATGAAGAGACAACTATATTGAGCTAAGGAGGGAAAGCTGAAGAACTTCGACTATGGCACCATCTTGGTATCATTTTCTCTTGAGAGGATTCCACTCCTCATCCCACAACAACATCTGGTGGATCTTGTAGGAACTAGAGATCCCTGTATGTTGCGATGGGTTTCATTGATGGCACGCCATGGTGGCGATGGTGGTCCAGTAGTACGATATACACCTTAGTTTTTCATGTGGCTGGGAAGCCAAATATTTATGATAGAGGACTTCCCATATGCAGGGATGGATGACAAGGGCGACCTAGATATGGCACTCCTAGTTGGAGTACAGTGGGATGAAACAGGTGAAAAAGTCTCATTTTGAAGTTTTGTGTTTTCTAGATTTTTATTTGTTTTTTATCATCCAATACTGATAGTCAAAATGTTGATGCAGATGTAGGTCCAATCCGACCAACAAGACTATGTTGATTTGACCGACGGGGAGACCAACTCATAGTGGAAATGCCACCATAGAATGACAGAGTTGAAGCCTTAAATGAGTTGGAATACAACTTGGAGAGGCTTATTATAGATATCCCAAAGACTGGGAATGATGATTTGCCTCTTCGGCACCAAAGGCACGTGACTAGAGTTACTAGTCCGTTCAAGCGGTACCTGCGTCGAGTGGCACACGCCATAGTCTGCTATCATGATCATCATCATGGATAGATGATAGTCATTTTAGGCTACATTTTTGTTTTTTATATCAGTATATTTGGATCATAAGGCTTTTGAAGCCTATGACCACAGATTATGTATATTATTTTTGACACACTTGATAGACTATTATTTAACCTAATGATGATCACTACTTTTCGTTATCTGAGTATTTTGTTCAATATGGATGGAATATTGTTTTGATTTATTTTTAATGTCACAAATGTCTATTTAACACTTGATTAGGAAATGCATCAGCTAAATTTTTTGAATGTCTTGAAATGTGTTGATATTCAATGTAATCAAATTGTCTTTCCAAGAGACGAACCCTTAAAATCATTCTTGATATGGATGGATTTCTAACTGTATAGGCATTGTTCAAATGTAATACAATGAGTTGTGAATCTAACTTAACAATCAAAGATCAAATGCCAAATGCAATGGCATAAGATAATAGCTCAATGACTGCACTATATTCTGCTATGTTGTTCATTGTTTGAACAAGGAAAATCCCATGAATAGAAACTAAATCATAAGTGGGTGAATAGATAACCCAAGCCGTGGAAGTTAAATTCTGATTACTACAACAAGCACTGTCAACAAAGCCACTGTAAGATTGAGGGAATGAAAACATCTACAATATCAAGAGTAATCAAGATAAGCAGGAAAAATAGTGAAAATTAATAAAGAATAATAACTAATATATGGTACACACTTGTAAAAAATATAAATAATATACAAGGAAGATCTCCATAGGGTAAATCATGCATAATATCTCTTTAGATAAAGACCGTTTCCAGGCTGACCTAAAGATATACCATCGTAATCAACTAATTCATAGGCACATTTTGCAAGTATACGTTTAACAATGTAAGGGCCATACCACATAGGTTCAAACTTACCAGCACCTAGCTTATCGTGTGCTTGATCATAAACTAAGACTAGGTCTCCTTTTGAATAGACACGAGGAATAACGCTTTGATCGTATTGTGCCTTAACACGTTTTTTATGAGCCTCGACAACTAATGCAACGGTGCAGTGAGTTTCATTTAATTGTGCTAAGTATAAAAAACACTCTTCCTCTTCAGAAGTAGTTGGTAATAACTCAATGGCTAGTTTTAATGACGAAATTTCACATTCAATTGGTAAAACATCTTCCAAATCGTAAACGAGTTGGAAAGGATTAAAACCAGTAGATGTCTTCGCAGAGGTACGATATGCCAACAAGGTTGAAAAAATCATGGTATGATAGTTAGTTTTATGAATTCTGACAATCCGCTTGACCATATTGGTTAAAAATATGTTTACAACTTTGACTTGGCCATTTGCCAGTGGGTAATAAGGTGATCTGAAAATGGATTGTACTTGAAAATGTGTGCAAGGTATCCATTTCCATTAATTAAATGTGTGAAAAATTCTCCATGTCTTGTTGCATAAAACAAAGTGTTTTTGGTAATTGAATAAGAGTTTATGTGTGAAGGCAAGTTAATTTAATTTGTTGTTTAACATATTAAATCAGAAATGTTCAGCAAGATAACTTCAGCATAACATGACACAAATGTTTGATGAGCAGTTCAAGCCTCCTGGGCCACGTCTGTTGGATCAAGCCTCCCAAAATGAGCTTGTCCTCTTGTATTAAAATGCTTCAAAATGCTAATATAAGTTTAAAAGTGTCTCAATAGACAAATCTGAATGCAAATACTGATTCAGAAGACATGAAAAAGCTAAGAATTCCTTTCCAAATTCACTAAACAGTGAAGAATTATCATAAACAATGATTTCTTCAATAAGGCCCTAATGGCTCTTTGAACTCCTCTGAAGATTTTCGGGCTGTAGAAGTCCTCAAAAAAATCTGAAACCTCTTCCATTAGGTTCAGAAGGTGGAAAATAACTGAAAATGATCTTTGGTTCACCTCAAACAGAAAGGTACAACCCAATACAACTCTATTACCAAAATGGCCCTGGTAGCTCAAAAAGCTTCCCTGAAGCTAAAATAGCTGTAGAACACCTCTACTACCTCCGGAACCTATCCCAATAGCTCTAGAATGCTGAAAATAGTTGAAAATGACTTTTGGATCATCTCAAATGGTTAACCATAGCTCAACACAGCTCCAACTCCCTCTTGGCCCTCATGGCTCTCATTGCTTCCCTGAAGCAAAAGGGACTGAAGATCAACTCCAATGGCTCTGAAACCTATTCCAATGGATTTATAATCCTCTGAATACTCGAAATAAAAAAAAAAAATTCGTCCAAAAAGGTTTTGTAATGGAAAATTTATGGCCAAAACCATTTTTTCCTAATCTGCCCTTGAAAACCTCTACTAATTGTGGAGAAACTTCAGTTAACAACACCAAACTTGGCCAACTGGTCGAAAATGGTGGAATCTGTTGGAATTGGCGGAACTGGAAACTGTTTGAAATAACATTTAATGGTTAGTGGGAGTGGTCACATGGACCAACCCCTCGCTGACGGAACCATTTGCATTAACGGTTTTAATAACCGTAGCATATAAATGTCAAAACGTAACTTCCGCCACAATGCATGTGAAAACGGTGTATTAACTTAACTGTCGGGGTTTTAACGTTATCCGTCGGGTTAGAACGGTGGTTCCGAGCCTTGGTCTTATGGATAGGGGGCTGGCCCCCTCTCCGCTCCAATCAAACTTTGTTGAAAATTAAAATATGTGTTGAGTCCTTTGCATATTAAGAACTAAAATGTGGGCTAATGGTAAAGCGCTTGTGTTGTCAAGTGGGAGTTCTGGTGTTCAATTCCGTTCGACAACAAAAATTTTCACAACCTCCAATTCTTCGACCAAGGGGCCATGTGGCGCCCTCGGGGCTTGCCTTGTGGCAGCCCGTAATTGGTCAAAATATCAAAAAGTCAAACCTTAATCCAATCACAAATTGCCACTTGTCACTATAGGATTGGCCTAGGTGGAACATTCCTTTTTTAATTTTTCAAATTTGGAAGTCAAGCATGGTCAAACTGGTCTTTTGCATGAAATTGTGAATTTTCAAACTTGAATAACTTTCACATACAGTGTCAGATTTGAGTGTCGTTTGCGGCGTCAGGATCGTATCGCCGAGGCCTATCCGGTCGTTCAGGTTGCAAGTGATTTTGAGCACTTTCAATTTTGAGTTTTTTCCATGGCTTGGACTTGAGCTCCTGATCACACCTCCCAAATGAGAAGCTTTTGGACCCCAAAAGCTCACTGAAATGATGAAACTGAATTGTAGTACAGAAAATGAGAGAATATCAACATCCTCTTCTCTTCAGCCTCCAAAATTTTTCCTGACTTGCCAACTGTCCTCATGATGAATTTTTGATGAATGAGCCATGTACTTGTGCCGAATCGCAACCAAGTTTTCTCGCCATACCAATCTTCCATACTGAAACCAGCGATGACCCTTGCTGAACTTTGTGCCCTCTTTGCTTTCCTGTCTTTCCATCTCATGGAATCTTGCATTGCTTTGCACTGACACTTCGTTCTCTGCACCAATCGATACCAAAGGCACCTTGTGCAACATACGACATCAACAAGAAGTTGATAATTATGAAATGTGCTATATAATTGACACAACCATCAATGTAAAAAGTGTGCCCACAATCGACACAAGTCGACAATCATGTGTAACACAATCGACACAAGTCGATAAACATGTGTGACATAATCGACACAAGTCGACAAACATGTGTGACACAATCGACACAAGTCAATAAACAACAAGATACATCTTGACAAACACATGTGCATGTATCATGTACAATGAACTATATATAGTTCATTATTTACACATACAACCTCTATGTACATGTGCAACTTCAACTCTTCTTTTCAAATACCAACAAGTACATCATCCCAAAATTATGTGGGTGACTAAGAGCTGAAAATAAAAGACATTGCTGCAATACAAGTGAGTATCATACTCATCTTTTACACCTCCATGGTGAAACTTTGCAACAACAAAGAAATTCCTTCAACTGAAACTACTTTTACATGCAATATTGCATCAAATTTTCAACTGAAATACATGCATAGCAATCTGAAATTTGCATGTACAAAATGAAGATGAATTATTGCATTAATAAGTTAATCCACTTCCTACCAAGCCAACTCCATGGCGTCTTTTGCGGTTGCAATACACCTTCATATGAATCTTCCATTTCCACATCGATAATGGACTCCATAGATCCACTTGCGCCAAAATTTTTTTCCTCTAGCTGCCTGTTCTTTGGACGACTTGTTGGATGCAAAGTCCAACAATGAGAGACATCATGTCCCTTCCTTTTACAAAATGTGCAACTCTTAAGAACTTTCTGAGAAATTTCTCTTTGCCTCTTCTGCTTCCCGTGTGCTTTCTTTTTCAACCAACATCTTGAAGCAACATGGTTAAATCCACCACAAAATGTGCAACAAAACTTTGTTTCATTTGAAAAAGAAAAATTATCATTCTTTGTTGAAACATAATCAAATTGATCATGTGAATAATTATACCTCCTTTTCTGCATGGAATTTCCATCCTTTTTGTCTTCTAAAGACGATGAACTAGAAGAGGAGACAACTTTCCTTTTCCGACTTTCATCATAGTTCTTGTCTTGAAAACTGATTAAACTTGAAGGTTCGCCATAAGCGACATGTTTACCCTCTACTTACTGCAATGATGGCTTAAAAAAATGGCAATCATCCTTAAAACAATTTTGACATATATGCATAGAAGAACTTGGAATAAAGGTTCTCTTTAAATTTGCATCACATGCATTCAAGGGTTTGGAGTCTTCACCATTCAACTGCACATAACCAAGACCAACATTCTTGGGTCGCTCCACAACTGAAATAGGGTCAACCATGCCTTGTGCATGCTTGCCCAAACCTTTGCCTTCATGATAGCCCATCTTAAACATTATTTTGGACCCGATGCCCCTTGTATGTTTTTCAAAAGAACCAACACATTTTTCAATTGAGGAAATTGAAGACAAGTTGGAATGGTTTACCTCTTCCTCATGCTTTTTCTTGGACAAATTTTCTTGAGCTTGAAGGAGTTGTTTCTCCATTTCATGCAACCATTGGAGAATTGCTTCCTTCTCATCCTTCATAGCCAACAATTGTGCATTACGCTTAACACTTTCTCTTTGATCCTCAATGAGAATCTGCACCATGTCCTTCACCTTAATGAACTCATTCTTCATGTCATCATTGAAGAATATCGTGAAGGAGGAAAATTCACTTGTAGAAGAATTTGAAATTATGTAAATGATGAAATTAACAAAAGTAACTTTCAAAGAAAAGTTCTCAAAGCTTTCAAACAAATGACAAGCTTTTAACCAAATGTCTTTAAAGACCCCTTCTTATTCAAGCAGCCATAAAACACAAACTCCAATAACTTTTGTAGAAAACACTAATCAAGTGAGTTTGTTTAACAAAGATAATCTTGAGGTAATTTGGGGTAAGGAAATAACCTACAACTCTTTTCCTTTCCAAGACTTAGCTATCAACAACCCTCTTTTCAACTCAAGAAAACTCATACAAGCAACCATTTTGCAACCAATAAAACAATCAATCTCTGACACTGTTTTAACACCTTTTGCACAAAAACAAATGCTCAACATAAGCTCAACCAATTCTCTGATACTATCTGATATGAAAATGGATTGTACTTGAAAATGTGTGCAAGGTATCCATTTCCATTAATTAAATGTGTGCAAAATTCTCCATCTCTTGTTGCATAAAACAAAGTGTTTTTGGTAACTGTATAAGAGTTTATGTGTGAAGGCAAGTTAATTTAATTTTTTTTTTTTAAATATTAAATCAGAAATGTTCAGCAAGATAACTTTAACATAACATGACACAAATGTTTGATGAGCAGTTCACCCCTCTTGGGTTACGTATGTTGGATCAAGCCTCCCAAAATGAGCTTGTCCTCTTGTATTAAAATGCTTCAAAATGCTAATACAAGTTTAAAAGTGTCTCAATAGAAAAATATGAATGCAAATACTGATTCAGAAGACATGAAAAAGCTAAGAATGCCTTTCCAAATTCATTAAACAGTGAAGAATTACCATAAACAGTGATTTATTCAATAAGGCCCTAACGGCTCTTTGAACTCCTCTGAAGATTTTCGAGCTGTAGAAGTCCTCAAACAGATCTGAAACCTTTTCCATTAGGTTCAAAAGGTGTAAAATAGCTGAAAATGATCTTTGGTTCACCTCAAATAGAAAGGTACAACCCAATACAACTCTATTACCAAAATGGCCCTAGTGGCTCAAAAAGCTTCCCTGAAGCTAAAATGGCTGTAGAACACCTCTAATTCCTCTAGAACCTATCCTAATGGCTCTAGAATGCTGAAAATAGTCGAAAACGACTTTTTTTTCACCTCAAATGGTTAACCATAGCTCAACACAACTCCAACAACCTCCTGGCCCTCATGGCTCTCATTGCTTCCCTGAAGCAAAAGGGACTGAAGATAAAATTCAATGGATCTACAACCTGTTTCAATGGATTCAAAATCCTTTGAATACCCGAAATCAAAAAAAAATTCTTCCAAAAAAGTTCTTTAATGGAGAAGTTATGGCCAAAACCATTTTTGCCCAATTTGCCCTTGAAAACCTCCACTAATTGTGGAGAAACTTTAGTTAACAGTGCCAAACTTGGCCAACTGGTCGAAAATGGTGGACTCTGCTAGAATTGGCGGAACTAGAAACCATTTGCAATAACATTTAATGGTTAGTGGGAGTGGTCACATGGACCAACCCCTTCGGCAGCAGAACCGTTTGCGTTAATGGTTTTAATAACCGTGGCATATAAATGTCAAAACGTAACTGCCACCGCAATGCATGTGAACACAGTGTATTAACTTAACTGTCGGGGTTTTAACGTTATCCGCTGAGTTAGAACGATTGTTCCGGGCCTTGGTCTTATGGATAGGGGGCTGGCCCCCTCTCCGCTCCAATCAAACTTTGTTGAAAATTAAAATATGCATTGAGTCCTTTGCATATCAAGAACTAAAATGTGGGCTAACGGTAAAGCGCTTGTGTTGTCAAGTGGGAGGTCCGGTGTTAAATTCCGTTTGACAACAAAATTTTACACAACCTCTAATTCTCTGACCAGGGGGCCACGTGGTGCCCTCTGGGCCTACCACGTAGCAGCCTGTAATTAGTCAAAATATCGAAAAGTCAAACCTTAATCCAATCACAAATTTCCACTTGTCACTGCAGGATTGGCCCAGGTGGAATATTCTAGGGAATATTTTGAGGAATATTCCAGGAATATTTCTTTTTTAATTTTTCAAATTTGGAAGTCAAGCCTGGTCAAACTGGTCTTTTGCATGAAATTATGAATTTTCAAACTTCAATAACTTTCACATACAGTGTCGGATTTGAATGTCGTTCACGGCGTTAGGATCATATCACCGAGGCCTATCCAGTCGTTCAGGTTACAAGTGATTTTGAACACTTTCAATTTTGAGCTTTTTCCATAGCTTGGACTTGAGCTCCTGATCACACCTCCCAAATGAGAAGCTTTTGGACCCCAAAATCTCACTGAAATGATGAAATTGAAATGTAGTATAGAAAATGAGAGAATATCAACATCCTCTTCTCTTCAGCCTCCAAAAATTTTCTTGACTTGCCAACTGTCCTCATGGTGAATTTTTGCTGAATGAGCCATGTACTTGTGCCAAATCCCGACCAAGTTTTCTCGCCATACCAATCTGCCATACTGAAACCAGCAATGACCCTTGCTGAAATTTGTGCCCTCTTTGCTTTCCTATCTTTCCGTCTCATGGAATCTTGCACTCCTTTGCACTGACACTTCGTTCTCTGCACCAATCGACACCAAAGGCACCTTGTGCAACATACGACATCAACAACAAGTTGATAATGAAATGTGCTAGGTAATTGACACAACCATCAATGTAAAAAGTGTGCCCACAATCGACACAAGTCGACAATCATGTGTAACACAATCGACACAAGTCGATAAACATGTGTGACATAATAAACACAAGTCAACAAACATGTGTGACACAATCGACGCAAGCTGATAAACAACAAGATACATCATGACAAACACATGTGTATGTATCATGTACAATGAACTATATACAGTTCGCTATTTACACATACAACCTCTATGTACATGTGCAACTTCAAATCTTCTTTTCAAATACCAACAAGTACATCATCCCAAAAATATGTGGGTGACTAAGAGATAAAACTAAAAGACATTGCTGCAATATAAGTGAGTATCATACTCATCTTTTACACCTACATGGCGAAACTTTGCAACAACAAAGAAATTCCTTCAACTGAAACTGCTTTTACATGCAATCTTGCATCAACTTTTCACTGAAATACATGCATAGCAATCTGAAATTTGCATGTACAAAATGAAGATGAATTACTGCATTAAGAAGTTAATCCACTTCCTACAAAGCCAACTCCATGGCGTCTTTTGCGGTTGCAATACACCTTCATGTGAATCTTCCATTTCCACATCGATAATGGACTCCATAGATCCACTTGCGCCAAAATTTTTTTCCTCTAGCTGCATGTGCTTTGGACGACTTGTTGGATGCAAAGTACAACAATGAGAGACATCATGTTCCTTCCTTTGAAAAAATGTGCAACTCTTAAGCACTTTCTGAGAAAGTTCTCTTTGCCTCTTCTGCTTCCTGTGTGCCTTCTTTTTCAACCAGCATCTTGAAGCAACATGGTTAAATCCACCACAAAATGTGAAAAAAAAATTTATTTCATTTGAACAAACAAAATTATCATTCTTTGCTAAAACATAATCAAATTGATCATGTGAATAATTATACCTCTTTTTCTGCATGGAATGTCCATCCTTTTTGTCTTCAAAAGATGATGAACTAGAAGAGGAGACAACGTTCCTTTTCAGACCTTCATCACAGTTCTTGTCTTGAAAAATGATTGAACTTGAAGGTTCACCATAAGCGACATGTTTACCCTCTACTTGCTGAAATGATGGCTTAAAACAATGGCAATCATCCTTAAAACAATTTTGACATATATGCATAGAAGAAATTGGAATAAAGGTTCTCTTTAAATTTGCATCCCATGCATTCAAGGATTTGGAGTCTTCGCCATTCAACTGCACATAACCAAGACCAACATTCTTGGGTTGCTCCATAAATGAAATAGGGTCAACCATGCCTTGTGCATGCTTTCCCAAACTTTTTCCTTCATGATAGCCAATCTTAAACATTATTTTGGACCCGATGCCCCTTGTATGTTTTTCAAAATAACCAACGCACTTTTCAATTGAGGAAATTGAAGACAAGTTGGAATGGTTTACCTCTTCCTCACGCTTGTTCTTGGACAAAGCTTCTTGAGCTTGAAGGAGTTGTTTCTCTATGTCATGCAACCTTTGGAGAATTTCTTCCTTCTCATCCTTCATAGCCAACAATTGTGCATGAAGCTTAACACTTTCTCTTTGATCCTCAATGAGAATCTGCACCATGTCCTTCACCTTAATGAACTCATTCTTCATGTCATCATTGAAGAATATCGTGAAGGAGGAAACTTCACTTGTAGAAGAAGTTGACATTATGTAAATGGTCAAATTAACAAAAGGAAATTTCAAAGAAAAGTTCTCAAATCTTTCAAACAAATGACAAGCTTTTAACCAAATGTCTTTAAAGACCCCTTCTTGTTCAAGAAACCATAAAACACAAACTCCAATAACTTTTGTAGCAAACACTAATCAAGTGATTTTGTTTTCCAAAGATAATCTTGAGGTACTTTGGGGTAAGTAAATAGCCTACAACTCTTTTTTTCCTTTCCAAAACTTAGCTATCAACAACTATCTTTTCAACTCAAGAAAACTCATACAAGCAACCATTTTGCAACCAATAAAACAATGAATCTCTTACACTGTTTTAACACCTTTTGCACAAAAACAAATGTTCAACATAAGCTCAACCAATGCTCAACCTATGCTCTGATACCATCTGATCTGAAAATGGATTGTACTTTAAAATGTGTGCAAGGTATCCATTTCCATTAATTAAATGTGTGCAAAATTCTCCATGTCTTGTTGCATAAAACAAAGTGTTTTTGGTAACTATGTAAGAGTTTATGTGTGAAGGAAAGTTAATTTAATTTTCTTTTTAACATATTAAATAAAAAATGTTCAGCAAGATAACTTCAACATAACATGACACAAATGTTTGATGAGCATTTCACCCCTCCTGGGCTACGTTTGCTGCATCAAGCCTCCCAAAATGAGCTTGTCCTCTTGTATTAAAATGCTTCAAAATGCTAATACAAGTTTAAAAGTGTCTCAATAGACATATTTGAATGCAAATACTGATTCAGAAGACATGAAAAAGCTAAGAATGCCTTTCCAAATTCACTAAACAGTGAAGAATTACCATAAATAGTGATTTCTTCAATAAGGCCCTAATGGCTCTTTGAACTCCTCTGAAGCTTTTCGGGCTGTAGAAGTCCTCAAACAGATCTGAAACCTCTTCCATTAGGTTTAGAAGGTGGAAAATAGCTGAAAATTATCTTTGGTTCACCTCAAACAGAAAGGTACAACCCAATACAACTCTATTACCAAAATGGTCCTAATGGCTCAAAAAGCTTCCCTGAAGCTAAAATGGCTGTAGAACACCTATAATGCCTCTGGAAACTATCCCAATGGCTCTGTAATGCTGAAAATAGTTGAAAATGACTTTTGGTTCACCTCAAATGGTTAACCATAGCTCAACACAGCTCCAACTCTCTCTTGGCCCTCATGGCTCTCATTGCTTCCCTGAAGCAAAAGCGACTGAAAATCAACTCCAATGGCTCTGAAACATGTTCCAATGGATTTAGAATCCTCTGAATACCCGAAAAAAAAAATAAAAAAAAAAAAAAAAAAAAAAAAAAAAAAAAAAAAAATGTAGTCCTTCATCGAATTAGAACTGGCGTGGCTTGCAGTAATAATACTAATGGTTAGTGGGAGTGGTCACATGGACCAACCCCCCGCTGGCAGAGCCGTTTGCATTAACGGTTTTAATAACTGTGGCATATAAATGTCAAAACGTAACTGCCGCTAAAATGCATGTGAACACGGTGTATTAACTTAACCGTCGAGGTTTTAATGTTATCCACCGGGTTAGAATGGTGGTTCTGGGCCTTGGTCTTATGGATAGGGGGTTGGCCCTTAGGGGCTGGCCCCCTTTCCACTCCAATCAAACTTTGTTGAAAATTAAAATATGCGTTGAGTCCTTTCCATATTAAGAACTAAAATGTGGGCTAGCGGTAAAGCGCTTGTGTTGTCAAGTGGGAGGTCCGGTGTTAAATTCCGTTTGGCAACAAATTTTTACACAACCTCCGATTCTCCGACCAGGGGGCCATGTGGCACCCTCCGGGCCTGCCACGTGGCAACCCGTAATTGGTCAAAATATCAAAAAGTCAAACCTTAATCCAATCACAAATTGCCACTTTTCACTGCAGGATTGGCCTAGGTGGAATATTCCATGGAATATTCTAAGGAATATGCCAAGAATATTGCTTTTTTAATTTTTCAAATTTGGAAGTCAAGCCTGGTCAAACTGGTCTTTTGCATGAAATTGTGAGTTTTCAAACTTGAATAACTTTCACATACAGTGTCGGATTTGAGTGTCGTTCATGGCGTCAGGATCATATCGCTAAGGCCTATCCGGTCGTTCAGGTTGCAAGTGATTTTGAACACTATCAATTTTGAGCTTTTTCCATGGCTTGGACTTGAGCTCCTGATCATAAGGTGTAGAATTTTCATGGCATAAGTCGAGATGAGCGGAAAGTTCAATTATCATAATTTTTTTCAATTGGCTACCATGGTCTGTAATGATGGCTTGGGGTACACCGAACCTAGCAATTACATGGTTGAATATGAAAATAGCTGCAGTTTCATCCTCGCTCTTAAATGTAGGCATCGCCTTGGCCCATTTGGTAAAATAATCTATAGCGAGAATTATATACCCATGCCCCCCGACTGAGTGAGGGTTATATGTAATGAAATCAATTCCAGATTTTGCAAATGGATCGAAAACTATGATTGGGTGAAGAGGAGCAGGAGGGGCACGCAAGTTTCGATAAATTTTTTGACAATTGTGACATTTCTAACTACAAGGATACATTCTTTAAAGAGTGACGACTAGAAATAGCTAGCGCACAGTATATTTTGGGCAATGGAAAACCCAGACATATGACCACCACATGCTCCAGAGTGGCATTTATTTAAGGCCTTCTCAACTTCTTCATGTGTTAAACAACGTTGAAAGACATAATCGACACCACGACGGTAAAGAGTATCACCAACAATATTATATTGTTGGGACTAGTATCAAATTCTATGACGAGAAGATCTTGATAGTTTAGGCTGAAAAGTTTGGGTTTGAATATATATGATGATATCTCCATACCAAAGATCTAGAGTACTTATCAGAAACAGAGATTCATTGGGAAGATGATCCTCTGCCACGGTCTCAGATTCAGTATAGGAAAAGTCACACAAAAGTTCAACAAATACCAATGATTTCTTTGATTTATATTTTTCAAATTCCAAATCAAACTCTTGTAGAATAACTATCCACTTCGAGTATTTTCCCCCTAGCATCTGTTTAGTCAAAATATACATCATAGGGTTGCAGTCAGAGATCGCGGTAGTTTTGCGTAACAATATATAGTGACGGAAACGTTGGACAACTTGCACAACTGCCAAGGCCAATTTCTCCACGTGTGTATTTAATCTCGATAGGTGTAAGGTTATGACTCAAATAATAAATCACATGTTCAATGGTAGATTCATCTTCTTGAACTAATGTCATTTCTATGGTGGAATTGGATGCAGCTAAATACAAAAATTAGTCTCGGTGATAATCAGGTGGATGTAACAATGGTGCATGAGTCAATGCCTGCTTAAGTGCATCGAAAGCTTTATCAACAAGCTCATCCCAAAAGGATGAAACGTCCTATTTTAACAACCGAGTAAAACCTTTAGTTAGCTCCACATAGTTAGAGATAAATCGATGTAAAAAATTTACTTTCCCTTGCAAACTTTGGAGTTGGCGAAGAGTAGAAGAAGAGGGTAAATTGATGATTTCCTCGACCTTGAGAGGATTGACACAAATGCCTTCCTTAGAAATGATGAATCTAAACAATCGTCCTGATTGTACACAAAAAACACATTTGTGTGGATTCAAACGTATATTTTAATGCCTACATCGGAGAAAAGTAACTCGTAAATGTGTAGGATGATCTTGCCGGCACATAGAATGGTATGGTAATTCATCCAAGTAAGGTTTCACAATATCTTTGATATCATGAAATGCGTAAGAAATGGCCCTCTGAAAATTAGTGCCAACGTTCTTTAAACCAAAAGGTTGTTTGAGATATATGAAACTTCCCCATTGAAAAAAAAAACGAAGTTTTGGTCTGATCGACAAGGAGTATGTTTATTTGACTATATCTAGAAAATCTGTCCATAAATGGAAATATCTCATTGCCGGCACAATCGTCAACAATCTGGTCAATGTAAGGGGTAGGATAATTGTCTTTGGGACAAGCCTTATTGACATCCCTATAATCGACACATAATCTAATAGTTCCATGATTTTTGTTCACTAGAAAAATATTGGATACCCAATCAGCGAAGGGAATAGGATAAATAAAACCTGATCGAAGTAATTTTTCAACCTCAGCTTTAATAGCAACACTTTTCACGAATGAATTGGGCGTAATCTTTGTCTAATAGGTTTAGCATCTGGGTATGTCTTGATTTCGTGAACTATAATACTAGGATCATTTCTTGGAATTTATTCGTAAAGCCAGGAAAAAATGTCACAAAATTCCTAGAATAGAGCTTTGCACATGTTGATTTCATCAATTGATCATGAAGCAGCTATATGAATGTTCTAATTTATTCTTGGTTTGACCAAAATGTCAATTGGAATCGTTGCCAAAAATTTTCCTAAATTCGTCTCAGAATCCAAATGAAGGATTGACATAGGATTTTGAGGTTGGTCGACATATTCAACCAAAAAGATGTTTGAAAAGTCATTCTTAAGTTTATCAAGGTTCGGTAGAAAAGATGAGCGATGGTGAAGATCATTCTAAGGTAAGTCATCCAACGACATTGTTTCCTAAAAAATTTCGTCATTTGAAAATACTTGGTGAAAAGGATCATAAAAAGGTGTTGTTAAACCTGATAAATGAGAAGACTCGTCATTGATCACATTCACTTGATCATTTTCGGTTGATGGGGGGTCAAAAAGTGATTGAACTGCTACATATGCCAATTCGTACGAACTCGAAGGCATTTCAATTCCATAGAGGTCTAACTCAGATTCTAAAGGCACAATCCAAGGGTCATCAAATGGCATTGTGCTTGATGTAATCATGTTGACATTGCCAATAGTACGAGGAATATTTGGAGGAGGCATGGAAAAATTTCCCATGAGAGCTGAATCCTTAAGAAATCCTACTCCAACATTTTCATAGGGAGTAGCCATCTTTCCAACATAAGGGACACTATCCGTAGATGCAGGATCATAAGTATAATAAGACAACTAATCAACTTTGAAAATATTCCCTTTATGGGGAAAAACTATTAATTGAAAGACCAATGAAACTACAACTCTCATAGCATAAGAACAACTTTTTCCTAACAAAAGGTTGTATTCAAGTGGGGCATCAACAACCTCCATCTCAACCGTAACAGTTTTTCCTTCTATCTCTATGAGAAAATCCTGAAGAATTCCAAAAGGGAGAAAACCTCTCCCTTCAAAGGCTTTCAAAATTGTGGGTGATTGTTTTATTGTTGGAGAACCAAGAGTTTTCCAACAAGCCAACTTTGATTATTCACGAAGATGCGCCCTCATCAATTACCGTGTGAAAATTCGCCTGGATTTGACTAAGACAGGTATTTGAAAAGCCATATGGTGTGGGAGTCTAGGTACAAAATTGTCGAGATCAAAGATCATGAGATTAGAGACTTGAGGGTCAATAGCTCCAATAGCTAATAAGAGTAACTTCCTCTGGGCTGGGCAAGTCTGCAACACTTCGAGGGCCAACATTGCTGCAGGTGACAGCCAGATCTTCAACAATGTTGTAATTCTGAGCAGCTCTCGCATGTGGATTAAAAGCTGATTTTCGAAGAACACCTTTAGCAGACGATTTAATTACCAGGTCAGAACTAGGTTTCTCGATTTGTAATGGTTCGAAAGTAGGAGGAGTTGACGTGGTAGGTCGACTTAATGACCTAGTTTCCTTTCCATTTACAGGACCCTTAGATCCATAATCTTGAGATCGCGTTGCAACCATAACTTGAGAGGACATCATCAAGATATCCGTCGATGAAGTGGAAGAGGATGCATTGTGAGAAATAATTTTATTGTCCTATGAAGGAAATGGATCCTTAAGAATAGCGGGTGTGGGTGAACCTTTGATGAACTTATTTACTTGAGCCCGATGGGGGCATTCTTTTGTGAAATGATCTGCGTAAAAAATTAGACAAGGATAACGAGGTTTATTTTTCTCATCATATGGTTCAGTTTTATCTATTTTCTCTTTTGAAGAGTTGTTTTGTTTTTTTTTTACCATTCCCTTTCTTTTTACCTTCGATTGACTTGGTCTTAACAGTAGATGAATCTATGACATTAATTTCAGAAGTATTTTCTAGAGAAGAGTCTCATTTAGGTGAAGCAGGTAAATTTATAACCAGAGTGGTAGATTTATATTGTTTCTTTTTACTCTTGTATGTGTTAAATGTACCGATTACACCATCTGCGGCATGAGAGCCGGAAGGAGTCGTAGTTACTTGACTAGGGCGAGGTAAATCTGAAATATTTTCATACAAAGTGCCAGACTGCGTGTAAACGAGGTCTAGATATTGGGCTTGAGAAATAACCTTCTCTTTCGTGACAACGCCTCCTTTTGATACATCTTCAGTAATATTTGGAAGTAAAGACTTAATAAACCATTTAACCAGAATTTGATCTGGAATAAAATTTTTGACCAAACGACGTCTATGTCTCCATTCATGAATGTGATCTGAAATATAAGTAGATATACTTTGTTTGAGTTAGGTAAAAAGCTCAGTACCATTATCATAATGGACATGTAACTGAAAATGATTTAGGAAAGAAGTTGCTAAGGCATTGAAATTTTTGAAAGAGGCTCGTGGTAACTCAATGTACCACTTTGCAGCTAAACCAATGAAGGTTCTTTGAAAAAGACTTAATCAAATGGAATCATTGATTAGAGATTTGGATGCGCAACGCAAATGTTAAGTCATAACATGGTTTGAAAGGTCCTCTCTTGATTTTCCTTCAAACTTCGAAATGCCACTAGGAAACTTAGTAGGCATGGATGACCAAAAAGTAAAATAAGAAATAGGATCATTTGTTAGTCGAGACAAGTCTGGTAAATCTAAAGTTTTTATAGAAGGTAACCGCCGATTAGGGTCTTGCTGAGCAAATTGATAACCCCGAGGGACAAGTCCGATACCTGGAGGAGGGTATCTAGGGTATCCTGGAATAGCCTGAGCAGCTGGAATGTGCATACCTCCAGGGTATCCAGGGTTAGCCATACCAAATGGAGGTTGAGATGGTATTTGAAATGTGTGACCAAGGTATGGTTGAATCTGGAAAGGCAGATTTGGTCCCATTTGTCCAAATTCATATTGTCCCTAAAATGGTTGGCCCTGAACAAATTGACCTTGAAAAGGTTGACATGTGAAAGGTTGCCCTTGAAAAGGTTGACCTGTGAAAGGTTTCCCTTGAAAAGGTTGAATTTTTTGCGTAGCTGCTAGACCAGGTTGTCCCAAAGATACTTTAGGTATGGACTCGATTGTAGGTCCAGTTTGATAAATGGTAGTCTGAGGGATGGACTGCGTGGCAGTCAGCGTTGACATTTGAGGGGTAGTAGCAATAAAGACTTGAGAAAATCCTGGGATGGGTGTGTTAGGAGTATAGGTTTGATGAACAGATGTTTGCACAGTAGGTTGGATGAGAGTACAAGGAGTAATCAAGCCAACCTGCTGACTACTTGGCACAGATGCCCCCCAGTGTAACTTGAGGTATTCCTTGAACAATTGGTTGGAATTGAGTATAACCAAATGGTCCAATTGGCTGAGCAGGTTGATTGTAAGGCATCTGCAGGGTAGATTGAAAAATATATTGAGTAAAAGAAGGATTCCATATAGTTTTCATCCCTGTATAAGGAGTTCCCACTAAGGGTTGTGACACATAAGGTTGACCACAACCAGTTTAAGGCACTGGACTGTAAATTTGATAATTACCAGGTAAAGGTTTCCCTACAACTGTAGGATAAGTTCCAACGTAATATTGTCCTCCTGGAAGAGGTTTTTTCCCCCCAGGCGGAATATAACCACCTGATGAGTTAACTTGAGGGGTATTCCTGAAAAGCATATAAATGTAGTCCATAGTCAAAGTTTGGGCAGTAGACTCTGATAAAAAAGTTGACACAGTAGAAGCTTGAGAGGAAGGATATTCTCTTGAAAAAGTTCCAGTAAGTAACTTATACCTAGCAGGAACAGAAGGACCACCATATAAGAAGTTTTCTAGAGAAGATGAAAACATGGATGAATCAATAGACACATTTCGAGAAGCCATATTAACTATACTATATTTGGGTAAAGATTAAAATGGGATTTGGCGGTGTGGGTGACCATAACCAGATGAATGCATAAAGTTAGGGATTGTAAGATACCAAGGATCCGATCTAAATGGAGAAAAAGGTAAATCTAATGGAAAGTTCGGTTCACCGGGTCGTAAGTTTAAATAATCCCGACGAGTAGGAATTTCTTATTCTTCTTCATTGTCAGTAATCTCTTCAATTTTAATAAGGCTAAGATGAAGATTCTCAATGATGAGAAGTTTTACTCGGGGTGAACGAGGACGACTAGGAGTAGGATCTATAACATTAAAAGGTGACTCACGTTCTGTAAAATCAGACTCGGGCTCAGAGGTTTCTGGTTCAGTGAATTGTGTACCGGAGAGTTCACTAGTAACAGATTCTACTGTGACTGCTTCAGAAATTTCTGGTGGATCTTGTTCTAAATCTATTTCAAATCCCTGAGGTTTAGTTACTTCAAAATCAGGATGTATCCTGTTGAAGAATTCAACAAGAAACAATGAAGGAGGCATCTTGAAACATCATTCTTGATCCTAGTTGGAAAATAATCACCTAAACTAGGTGGGGCCCACACAGGTGATTTTTGTCGCAAAGTCTATTTTTAGACTATGTCTATTTTTAGGCATGTCTGCTGTATTCTATGAGTTGCGGAGCTGGTTTTATTATTGTCGTTGTTAGAGTGACTTCATTTAAGCTATATTGTGCTAACCTATTTTTACTGCCAAACAAATAAGATATGTACCAATATTATTAGTTTTAATAATATTTGACTATACCACATCTTATTTTCCTGGAGCGACCTCAGCATACATGATGTAAATGTGTAGAGCCAACAGAAGAATTTCACGCTGCGTCTAGAATCACAGGAGCATGCATGGAGAGACTCATTAGAACTCGGCGTACGCAGTTTGGTGAGTTGCAGGCGAGTTGGTGAGTTGTGTTAAGTTTTAACTCAAATAGGAAAACAATTGAGTTGAAGTTGGTATCTAGTTCAATCGATTGATACACCAGTGAGAGTGGTGTGAATTAATTATTAATTAATTCACTAATTAATAACTCAATAATCAAATCGAAGAACACACTGCCGCCAATTCACAAAGGTGGCGTGATGGGCTTGCTGGAGACCAGTGGAGAGGTAGGTGAAAGAGCAGGTTGACTATCAGTTGTGACTATAGTGTTGCATGATTTGCAACACACAGTGGTTGGAGATGCCAATGAGGATTGCGTGAGCAAGGCTGGACCAATTCGAGTTCATTCAGAGCCATTCTTCAGCAGTGATTGCGCAGTAGAGGCAGGCTAGCAGGTGGCAGAGATTGGAGCATGAGATTTGCTAGATCAGACCTGATTAGTGTGTAGCAATTGGAGATTGTACTGAGAGCTTGTGAGGAGCTTTGTATGATGATTTTTACATGATATGTATGACATATAATATACATATAGTTGGGGGTTTTCAGCTTTAAGCTTTCCCATAAATTTCTGTGTTCATATGTGTGAATTTTTATGGTTTTAATGTGTGCATGCAATTGATTTTATTTCCGCAATTAATGATCAATGGTAGAAGAGATTCTGTATTATGCATGAAGTCAAATAGTGTGTGATTAAGAGAATCTCGGATGTATAACATATCAATTATATAATTTCTAAATATCCCAATGGATGATTTTGGTTTTTTTGAAGATCTGACTCCTATTGATTGTGTCCTTTCAGTTTTAATTTTCTCCAACTGACTCGGTGTGTATTCAGGGGGTTTCCTTGCATTCTACATGAATTTCTTGGTAATTAAGCCACGATTAAATATTTAACACACAAAATCACAAAAATTCAATAAATCACACCCAAGGCCTCTAAAAATAAACAAACAAGTGAACATACACTATAAAATCTAGAAGTCAAACCACACACAAACAATATGTTTCCACAATAAAATCACTAGTCGATGATGAAATCCAACCTCATAGAGATCAATGTGGAAAACAAGCAGTTGGAACTGTTACCCTGACAACTTGCTTAATGAAACAGCCTGGTGCAAGTAAATCCACTATGCCATCTTGAGTGAATATTACTCTACAAAAAGTCCAAGTGATTCTAGTCAATGTTTGTTCTAGGAACAATGGGACCTTCCCTCCATCGTCACCTTAGGAAAAATCCTAATATTATAGCCACTAAGGTTACCAACTGATACAATAAAACTTGGGGGAACAGTTTGTGGCTTGATATACACGCAAGTGTAGAGCAACTAATCTCAATCCCCTTGAAAGATCCTCGACATTATAAATCTGAGCTTTACTGACAAGGATCCCAGGCTCCTTGACATGATTAATCTTAGGTTTACCATTTGTAATGTGTGCACATATTCTATCTTTACCAATGCAGTAGGTACGTTTACTGCATTGGGTCTGACATGACCTCGTTCTTGACTCTTTTAAGAAGAGCTTCCCATAGAAAAATTACAACAATTGGAAATTTTCCCTACCGCAAGATACTATTGTTTGTTTAGTTGCTTTGGAAAGTTAACTACTTCCCTATTCCAAAGCACTAATCTTGATCTAAATTGGTGGAATGAGCCCTAGAAAATATAAAAATATCTAGACTAATTTTAATAAGAATTTTTTTATTTTGGCTTTTGTTTACGTAGAGGGGTACGAAAGTGAAATTTGATGATGTTGGGACCGAATCAAAATACTCTAATGCATTCAACAATGAATATGCAATTTTTCATTTTGATGAAATCCTAGTTAAGGGAAAGTAAGAGGTTCTTTGAACTTGAAAGTGGAAATTCCCTAAAGAATCCCAAAACATTCTTTTTCATGAAGAAACCAATTCACTTTGAAGTTTATTCAATGAAACTTTAATGAAAAATTTCGTTCACTTTAAGCCAAAACATACGATTCTGTTTTCAAACAATTGTTCCCAATTCCTCAAAATTGATGAAAAACTACAAATATCCTAAAATTTATGAAAAAAATTTCAAAAAAAATCTCTTAATGAATTATTTAACTAATGATGCCTACAAGTGTATCTTCATGATTAATTCAAATTGAAAGCAAAAACAAATCAATTTTCCACTCAGCGAGCAGAAGTGATTTCACAAAACACTACTTTTTTGAGATAAACCCTACTTCACTAATATAGAAGCTTTCATTCAGAAAATGAGAAAAAAAAATCCATCAAACGAGCAAGATTAACAACACACCTGGTGTATCTGGAATAAAAATACATAAAAACAACAATCTAGAGAGGCAATCTATCTTTCACAACGGAGAAATTAAACCAACAAGGGAAAACCCTACTCAAAACATGTAAAAGGGACGAATTCTCAAAAAATGACACCAAGGAAATCAAAACAAGCTCACAAATAGGTTCTGAAGGTTGACATAAGCAAAAATGACCACTTAGTCCAAAATTCTTAGTCCATGACTACATATGGTGCACTTACTCATCTAGATTATCCACTTGACATGTAAAAGGTAATCAACTATACATCTATAAGGGGTAATCTTCTCCTCTACCTCTTGCAGCTTAAGGTCAACCTCCTTGAAATTTTTGTAGCATTGATGATTGTATTTCCCTCCTTGTGCTTCACTTAAAATAGGCTACCATTCTTTCAATAGTGTCTAATCTATCACTTAAAGTTGTATTCATATTCCAAAGATTGTCTTTGAATTTACTAAGTTATTTATTAACAAACCATGCTTTCTACCTTTGCAAATATTGACAAGGACAATCTATGTTAGCAAACACTGAACCTTGATTCTTTAATAATCCTAATTGTATACGGTAAGTACATACAACCCCTTATTAATTCATAGATATTGAGTTAATACATTTATATTTTTATATTAGTAGGTTGACCATAACCTTTCATTGTACATTTTCATTATATTTGTGTTGAAAATTCAACAAGAAAGTCTCAATTTTGATTTTTTCCTTAATCAAATTGAGGAAATTCAAAATTCGACATCAAAAAACAACTTAGTGGAGTTAACTGAGGTGACATGACTCTTCTCACTCAATTAAGAACACTGAATTCGAGTTAATAAATTCAAGTTCAATTTACTTTAGTTGATTCCTAAAAACTATGAGTCTAGCCTAGTTAATTCGAGTTAGGGTCAAGAAGTTCAGTTGTGTGCAGTGGGTTCCTAAATTTTAGGAGCCTAGGTTGATTTAATTTCAATTCTAACGATTTAATTCCGTTAAATTGAGTTATAGTTAGTTAAACTAGTTCAAACTGATGGAGGAACTAGTGGAGGGTCTAGTAGTGGGGTGTGTAGTCAGTCACAACTCAGTGATCAACCAGTTAATTGATCAATCATCATAAATTAGCTCATGCATGCAGAGAATTCGAGTTACCCATTTGAGATTGGAGTTATAGGGAAATGTACTATCAGTTGTAGCATATTCCAATGTGTACAAATGGTGTATGCAGTCAAAGGAATGACCTAAAGGAATTGTGCAATCTAGATGAGGGAATTTCCTAATTAATAGGGGTCTAATTCCCAAAGGAACAACGCAAGGAATTAGGAGCTTAGAGGCTTAAAGTTTTGGCTAAGTATTGGCCAGGTTAAGTCAGTCAAGGAGAGGATAGAAGATACAGGTGCAGGTTGAGCTCAAGCTTGAGCAGAGCATATTGTATTCATCCAGATTATTTTATTAATGCAATACATATAGTAAGGGGTTTTGAGCAATTGCTTTCCCCTAGATAAATATTTGTGTATGTGTGTTGAATCTTGATGCATGTTAATGATTTGTGCTCTCAATAGTGAATTTACTTCCGCAGATCAATAGAGTAGCTTCTAGTCTTGTGATTTATAAAATTTCATGAGAAATTTAAAACCTACAAATTAATTTCTACATGGTATCAGAGCTAGATTCACAGTAGAGGAGATTTAAAATCTGTCATTGTAGGAGGTTTAGATTTGAAGATCAATGTTGCAGGTTTTCTCTGGGACTGAGAAGATGAATTTCAATGGACTCAGGTTCGGGTATGCTTTGGAAGGAACCACAAATTTTTTGGCATGCAATATCCACATGGAGGTAGTATTGGATGATAATGAGCTGCTAGAATACATCAAGACTGATGTAGTAAAACCCCCAACATTTGATGCTCAGGATCTTGCTCAATGGAAGAAGGATGTGGCTAAAGCAAGGAGAATCATATTGGAGGGACCATATTGTCTCAAATATCCATCGGAAAGAGACTCTGTTCGCAACGTGGAAAAAAATGACAGAGTTGTTCAAGAACAATGGTGACAAGAGGAAGCTGACACTCAAGGACAAGCTTCAAAGCATCAAGATGCAAAAGGATGATACAATTTCGCAATGCCTGAGTATTTTTACATAATGTCATGATGAACTTGGCGGGGTTGGTGTTAATGTCCATGAAGAATACTTGGTATCTCTAGCCCTCTTAGGCCTTCCCAAGAGTTGGCATAGTTATTAAGATTCGGTAAATGGTAGAGAAAGACTACCATAGTGGGAGATGTTATGGTCTGATCTAGTGCAGGAAGAAATAAGGTGGAGAAACAAAGACGAGAATTCATCCAAGGTCGAGGATGAGGATAATTGTGCCTTGGATGGAAAGGCAAAGAAAGGGAAAGGGAAGAAATACCAATCCAAATTAGAATCTAGTTAAGGGGGGAAAAATAAGGGCTTGTACAGAATCAAGTGCTTTCACTGTCATGAATTCATACACTATGCCACGAAATGAACACACAAGAAGACAAACAAGAAGACCTCAAGAGGAGTCACAGGTGAAGCTCTAGCTTCACAATTTGAGATTGATTTTACCCTCATTTAATGCATGTCAAGCACAATGATGGGAAGTGTTTGGTATCTCAACAACGATGCCTCATTCCATATGACGAGGAACAAATATTTTTTCAGTGACTTGGAGGAGAAAGACCTCTAGATGCACATCGAGATGGAAGATGATGGAAGGTAAAACATGACTAGGATTGAAACGATCACCTTTCATAGGGAGTCAAGCTCCCCTCTTAGGCTCAAGGATGTGATTCTTGTTCCGAGTCTAAAAAAGAATCTTGTCTCCATTGCAGTTTTGGAATATCATGGCTATGATGTGATATTCAGCAAAGGATAGGCATTCTCGAGACACATCTCCATGGGACATGAATTAGATAGGTTCTCGAGTCAAGAAATTGTATGCACTTGAGGTATAATATGCATGTAAAGTCCTGAGAAGCAAGGCAGAGACTAGAGATTTGGTGGCTAAGAGGGAGCATGTTATACCTCTTAACATGGAGCCTCAAGAAGTTGTGGAGAAACCACAAATAGAGAATCAAAGAAGAGGTAAAGTGGAGACATCCACTAAAGTAGATACCTCCAGTAGGGGGAAAGTTCAAGCCAAGTGGGCAGAGGGAGCACATGCAACCTTACCCTCAACAGTGAGGTGGGGCGATGTAGATCTTTAGTCCAAGAGTTGCAAAAATTTGGGCAGGGTCTATTGAGGTGTTCTCCTCATGGATCATTATCTTGCTACAAGGGCCCACAATATTTAGTAGTAGGAGGACCAATGTTAGTCAGATAATTGAGGAGTGCAGAGGAGTGTTGGTAGCAGAGCAGGAGTCTCAGTAGCAGAGTCAAACAAAAACACAATTTTCCTAGTAGACAATTGCAGAGATATTTGATTCAATGTTTTTTTGGATTCTTCTTAGTTGCATGTGTTGTAGTAGCAACAACAACAATGAGATGTGTTGCATGCAATACATTCCACAGGTGCATGATAGGGGTAGTTGATAATCCATTTCTTGCTGAGAGGGAGTGTTGAAAATGCATCAAGAAAGTATCAAGTTTGATTGTTGCCTTAATCAAATTGAGGAAATTCAAAATTCCACATCAAAATAAAACTTGGAGGAGCTAACCGAGGTGACATGGCTCTTGTCGCCTAGTTAAGAACACTGGATTTTAGTTAATAAGTTCAAGTGTATTTTAATTTAGTTGATTCCTAAAAAATAGGAGTCTAGCTTAGTTAATTCGAGTTAGGGGCGTGAAGTTCAGTTGTGTGCAGTGGGTTCGTAAATTTTAGGAGCCTAGGTTTAGTTAATTTAAGTTCTCGCTGAAGTTTCAAACTTTGAAATTATTAGAATATTGAAGAGACATAGAGGTACATGTGATTTTATTTTTATTTTGGCACATTATAGTTTACGAGATATATTTTGTGGAAGTTAGGGTTTTTGAATAATTTTGAAATTAGTTTTAGACACAACATCTTGGAATCTTTGGTATAACCATTTCTTCAATGATGCTTTAGATTGTGAAATTCTCAAGAATTTAAAAATTCACATCAAGGTGCTATAAGCCAAAATTTCATACTTAGATGGTATAAAGTTTTAAAAATAAATCAATACAAAGGTCAACCATCTAGAAAATCACCGAATTTTTGTTTTAAAGCTACATAACTTACCAGTAGCATAACTTTTGATTGAAAGATTTATTTTTGGGTGACTGAAAATTGTGATAATGAGGGATGCTATTATTATTTTCTCATATGGCATAGGGTTATGTTATACGTGATTTACGATTGCAGAAAAATGTATCTCCCCTAGGTTTGGTGGTCAACCTAGAACAACAGAGATAAATGGAACCCAATGATTTTCCTTAAAGTAAATAGATGATAGAGTGAGGCGTACCTGGAATTTATTGCACACTTCGCTCCTTGTTTAACTTGGAAGCTCAATTCCAGCTCCAATTGCCAAAATTAGAACCTGCACAGTCGGATAACACAAGACAAGAAACTATGAGATCTGCAGTATCATCTATATACTCTATTCAATAGATCAACGTGGTATTGAAATACATGAATCAAAATCACATATAGGAAAACAAAGAATTATTTTCATTAATATAAATAGAAGGAGATTACAACCATAAGTAGCAGTTAATCTTGTAGAATATATCCTCCAAGTTGTTGACTTGTCCTTTCCTTGTCACAATATGGACCTCCAATCACCTTAATGCATGAGATAATAACCACTCACTACAACAACATAAGGGCATAGTTTCTCCAAAACTAAGTATTCATTCATTCTTCATTCTAACCTTTGCATAGGCAAGATGGTAAATATATAAGAGAATTGGGTAAGTTGGGGAGTTCTTATCATTTTACCATTCTAAGGTTTTAGATTCACCTTTGAAGGAGGGATAGGATCAAAGTATAAGTGGTGAAAAATCAAAAGTAGGGTAGGATAAGATCTGTTGGCTAGAGGAGTCCTGACCCAAGTTTGGAGTTTATGGATAAACCAACAAACCCTCCAACTACTGGCCCTTTCGACAATGATCTGCTTGCACAGAAAAAAGTCTCACCTGAAGCAGTATGGGGGGGGTGTTGGAACTAGGTTTCCACAACCTGAAGGATAAATTAATGAAGTGGTCCTCAACAAAAACCAATGTGAATTTATATAGATGTGCACAATCAATATATAACAGACTTACAAAGAATATGCAATCAGTAATGGAATAACACAAAATTGTTATTCGCCTCAACGTAGTAATAGAACAGAAATTCATCCAAATGTTAACCAATGTAAAAAATTAACTTATGTATTAACCATTAATAATCATGCTTAATCAGATCATATATCCTTACAAAATCATTAATAAGTAAACAAACAATGCGATCTTAACTTAGCATAACAGTAAATAATCCAGATGCGTAACACAGTAAACTTCACCAAAATTTTCCTTTCTATTTTCTTTCAGATCTGTCAATCAATACATCAGCTATCCTTACAAAAACCCTTACAAACCCTTACAAAACTCTTCCGCGCACACAACCAGCGGAATCCGCACACAGCGAGGACTAGGTCTTCGTGCACACAACCAACAGGAGCCTTTCAACCCAACCCAACAACCCTTACAGACACATAAACTTATCAGAACATCAATAAATCATAACACATATATCACTACTTAGATTAGACATACTCTATCTATTTATATACACATAGTGCACAGATAATATGGTATCAAACCATGGTTTGAGGCCCACAGTTTACATTTAAGCCCATTTACATCAAAATTGGGGACTTTGACCCACCATAAATCCCCTTGACTCGATTTGAGTAGCGCACACATACAAAATCATACAAAAATGTCTTCGGAACTTGTGCCTCAGGGGACCCCGCTCCAACAAGCGTGGCTTGAGGGGTCCTAAGCCAGGTTCAAATTTTATGGATAAACCAACAAACCCTCCAACTACTGACCTTTTTGGGAGTCATTAGATTGTGTAGACCTGAGTCTCACCCGAAGCAGCATAGGGGGTGCTGGAACTGGGTTTCCGCACCCTGAAGGAGGAATTAATTAAGTGGTCCTCATGAAAACCCACTGTGAAATTATACAGATGTGCACAATCAATATATAACAGACTTGCAGGTAATGTGCAATCAATAATGGAATAACACTAAATCGTTGTTCACCTCAGCATAGATAAATAGAACAAAAATCGATCCAGATCCTAACCAATGTAAACACTTAAGAGATCTATTAACCATAAATAATCATGCATAATCAGATCAGATATCCTTGCACAATCATTAATAAGTAAACAGACAATGTGATCTTAACAGAGCATAACAGTAAACAATCCAGATGCATAACACAATAAACTTCACCAAAACTATCCTTTCTATTATCTTTCAGATTTGTCAACCAATACATCAGTTGTCCTTACAAAAACCCTTACAAAACCCTTCCGTGCACACAACCAACAGAGTTCGCACACAGCCAAGACTAGGTCTTCGCGCACACAACTAACAAGAGCCTTTCAACCCAACCCAACAACCCTTACAGACGCATAAACTTATCATAACATCAGTAACTCATAACACATATATCACTACTTAGCTTAGACATACTCTATCTATTTATATACATCTGACGCATAGATACTATGGTCTCAAACCATGGTTTGAGGCCCATAGTTTAAATTTAAGCCCATTTACATCAAAATTGGGGACTTTGACCCACCCCAAAGCCCCTTGACTCAATTTGCACAACGTGCACATAAAAAATCATACAAAAATGTCTTCGAAACTTGTGCCTCAGGGGACCCCACTCTAATAGCCCCCCAACACAAACATGTGACTCATCCTGAGTCACTGGGGTACTGATTCCTTAGCCTTGGCTTGAAGATTTTTTACAGAAGTCTGGAGAGGGAGCACTAACTTGAGACTCTACACTGTTGCACTCTGTGCTTGCTGCACCATATTTTTGGTAGTAGGCCCCCTCACGACCATCTCTACCCTGCGTTGAGTCTGATGAATTATCTTCAAAGTATTGTCCAATGTTAGTGATAATTGCAGCGCTTCTTATGCCCATGGTTGCATGCACTCCTTCAGTACCTATTCCTTTCGGCGCAAGTATACGATGTTGTTCTGAATTATTATTCCCTCTTGCAGATGAGCGAGGCACTGTGTAAGGACCAATGTAGGCACCACTGTTAATATTTCTTCAAATTGCTGCTCTTTCTGGTTGAGGGCGTCGCGCAATTGCTGTACAATCGGATCATTTTTCATAGCAAAAATGCTTTCCTTTACCTATTTAACTTCTATAACTCTCTATGCATGAACCTATGGCGGTGTCTCTGACTACAATTTGGTATGGAGGTCCATGATCTGCTGCTCATACTCTGCTCGAATGGTTTGTACCTCCACGTGCACTGTTTTCACTGCAGCAGCCAATCCTTATAACTTCTCAGCGGGCGTAGCTGTAGCTAGGACAACTAGAATTTATCAGCATACTTGATTGATTTTAGCCTCCAGCGCAACGTGTTGGGCCTCTGCTTCTTTGCAAGCTGCTTTGGCCTATTGCTGCTGTTGGTGTGCTTGCGTGACCTGCTGCTATGCATCCCTTGTCTTTGTCTACGTGGTTGCTTCTCTGTACTGAAGCTCATCTGCGATCACTGAGTGTAGAATATGTAATTTACATGCATGAAACCTCGAAAGATTAACATGCACATCACATGTACTGTGAATTTGACCCACTGGTTAGCATCCATATGAATTGCAGGCAGGGGGATGTGGATAAATCGTGCATCCCCTGATGTTGGTAGAGCTACATCCAATGGTTGCACGCTTGTAATAGGCACAGTGGTCTGGCTCACCTGAATCACGCTATCTTGAATCTAGCTCACCTGAACTTTCAATTCCTACAACTATAGAATCTCCATCGTAGATTTGTACTTGACTTCCATATCTGTCGAACGATCTACAGTTGTAGACGTGACAGTGTTCGTGATTTCGTTGAGGTCATCCTAAATCAATTTCAGGATCTCCTTCCCTTCTTTCTTAGATCCTCTCTGCTTATTGTGCGAGCCACGAGTGGCCAGAGAACCGTACTTAATGGCTTTTGATGTCTCAACTTCTCTAGGTTCCTTAGGTGCAGATCCATTTTTCTCAGGCACTATTGTTGTGTTAACAGTTTCTCAAGTTGTCGTAGGGGTTGGTTCCTTCTCTGTAGGTTTCTCTGTAACCGTTGTTGTCATTGTCTTTGTAGGTTTTTTAGTGGATTTCTCCGTAGAATTACTTGTCAGAGTGCGCTGCTTCATCGGGGTTGGTGGTGTCAACCAAGCCGGCGACCATTCTGCTATCACTCTTACTAGATCATCCTTGATCACCAAATAGGGGAGATCATATGACACTCCCTCTACAATTCCCTTTGTGCAGATATGGATGTTGTGAAATGTGGCTTTGAAATCCGCAATCATTTTATATTGATCATATAGTGTGGGTGAGAGTCGTGGCTTGGATTGCACTACTTGGTTCAATGTTGCATCATATAAAACCAAAAATATTTTGTTTTCTTTCATGCGCACCGGGTTTGACGAGTTCCATAATGTTGCGTAGCTTCGCACATTTTCTCTTCAACTTCAGGGAACTGTGTATCTTCAGGGGTTCTCCATCCAATTAGCCAAGCATATTGGAAAGGATTTCCTTCTTCTTGTGCCTCGCGAACATTCTCTAGAAATTCTTTGCAGAGATACCTGCACTAGTTATAAATTATGCCCTTTTCACATCTTCCGGCAAGTGCAATCACATTTGCATGCACCTCCTTGGCCCTGCACTTACGCATCATATTGCAGGTCAAGATGAGTGTACCAAAACATACAACAGGTCCATTGATTTCCGCCACAATGAACCCTTGAGTCTTGCGCGTGACATTATACTTCTTCTTGATTTGGTCTGCAACCACCTTTTCCTGTGCTTTACCACAGAAGTCCACAATAGGGTCGGACCCTTTAGCAGGTAGACTTGTTATTCTGTGGATCAATTCTGCATCGATAGGGATGCACTCTTCGAACCAAAGCACTTCATCTTGGACCAAAGCTAGCAACTGGCGAATGTAGATATCATTGATGGGGTTGCGCCCAAAATGATGGATCTGCAAAAAATTGCGTAGGTATGCCTTGTGCAGACCTAACACCCCCCTCTTCGGCTCGAGGCGCACAACGTCTCCCTCATAGGTAACCTGATCCAAGTATAATTTTGGCGCAAGCTCAGGGAACTTATCAACATCCACGATGTCCTAATCATCAAACCTTAGTTGTGGAATCTTTGCGAGCATATCCCCTTCCATTGGAACATTCTCCGGGATCAGTGCTACTTGGATATTCACGTGTACCTTATCCAATTCTTTAGGTGCCTTTACAGTGGGTTTGCGTGGTGCAATATAACTTGGCAGCTGCAAGAATGGGGCTACTTCAATGACTTCTTCATCTCCTTCCTCAATTGTCTCAGGAACTTCTGCCATGGGCCTTTTCATTTTCTCTCCCGCTGAATGGCGTGGTCTTGGGGTATTTTCTCTGGGAGATCTATGTGTTCCAGAGGATTTCCCCTCATTCATTTTCAATGGCACATATGTTTCCACAACAGGAACTTCTGGCGCAACAGGGTCATCACCCGGTCTTATGGCTATCATTTCGCCCTGAATTACGTATCCTAGCCCTGATCGGCGCAATGAATCCTCAAATCCTAGATCCAAACCAGACAGAGGCAGCAAATGAAATGGCAAACACAACTCAAAGCATAAAAATCACTTAGAACGTAAAGGGAAATATTGCGACCCCATAGGTCATATTTATACTTGTGGCACATCTTCAATGGCTCCTTGTGAATTAATGAGGCTCCATTACTGATAAAACGGTCCCAAATCTGGAAAAATCCCTTCATTAAATGCATCCTAGACACTCCTAAAAATGGTAATAAATCTGTATTATCTAGTTTTACTATTCCAACGGCTAGTTTTTGACACCTCTATGTGGCAGTCAATATCCTTGCACAAATACCATGCACATGCCGCACCTTACAACGCAATTTCCATCTCATCTGGGCAGGTCCGATACTCCAACCATATAACTATTTGGCAGACACATGGTTATCCCTATATGGATTCAGATGACTTCCATTGACATACCTAGGAAGGTATTCACCGTGCAACGTGGCCAAGTGCACTGCTCCTCCATCAGTGATTTCCTTAACAACATAGGGTCCTAGCTAATGCATCTTCAATTTTCGTGGGTGGCGCTCAAACTTGCTGTCATATAGTAAGACCAAATCATCCTCCTTGAACACATTTTTCATGATATGCTTGTCATGCCATGATTTTTCACGTGCCTTCTGAACCCACTGGTGATAATTTGCAATAAACCGAGCTTCTTCGAGAGCAACTAACTGCAAGGTAATCTGAAATGAAAGGTGTCCTTCTAGTCAACTTCTCGCAAGTAATCCGATATGCCCAGATAACTATAGGCACTTGCGCACACCAATCATTTCTTTTAGCATTACACACCTTAGTGAGCGTGATATCCAAGATCTTATTGAAAGCTTCAACCATGCCATTTTCCTGAGGATGATAGGGAGAGCTCTTCTGATGACGCATATTGAATTCTTCAGCTAAGGCTTTGATTGTGTTATTTATAAAATGCGTACCCTGACCCTGATCAAAATCTTAGGAAAACCAAATCGAGTCACTATATTCTCAAAAATAAACTGCACAACAGTATCAACAATATAATCCTTCACCGGTTTGGTTTCAACCCATCTGGTTACATAATTTGTCGCAACGATTTCTCAAAATCTTGTAGCGCCATCTACAGATTCAATGGAATTTCATCCCTACGAGAAGGTTTTCCTGTCCTCTGATAGACATCACATGTGCGGCAGTGTGCATAGGCATCATTGTGCAACGTGGTCCACCACAACCCAGCTCGCAAGATCTTCTGCGCAATGGCCTTTCCTTCATAATTACCATCGGAAACTCCTCCATGAGATTCATTTAGGATATCACGCCTTTCATATTCTAGAACATACCTTTGTAGGACCTCAACCACACCTAATTTGTACAACTGCCCAACAATAATGGTGAAGTCTGCTGCACACGCCACAATTTCTTTCTTTTGCTGAAATGTATACTCCTCCGGCGTGCAACCAATAGTCAAAAAATGAATGATATCAGGGAAATTCTCATCAACAACCTTTATTGTGAACAATTGTGCATTCAACAATCAATCATCTATATTTGTGGGATCTTCTCATGTTTCAGTGTGCGACAGATGGTCTGGCCCAACATTTAAACTTCTTGGTTTGACCATGATTTCAAAATCATATTCCTGAAATAAAAGCAACCACTTGTGGATTTTCCCCCCCAACACAGGCTTTTTGACCAAGTACTTCAAAGAAGAATGATCAGTGAACATGCTAAAGTGACCTCCTAACAGATAGTGGCAGAATTTCTGCAGCACATATACCATTGCGAGGCCTTCCCTTTTCGTGGTTAAGTAGTTCTTCTCGGTGCTTGAAAATTTTCGCCTTGCATATGCAATAGGATGATAAATATCGCTCGCTCCTGGCTGCGTTAACACAACTCCAAGTGAAATACAGGAGGCATCCACATGTACGTGAAATGCCTTTGACCAATTGGGGAAGACCAGGATGGGCGCAGTGACTATATTTTCCTTTAGTAGCTCAAAACTCTTTTGACAGTCCTCATCCCAACAGAACGTTGCATCCATCTGGAGCAGTTTTCCATAGGCGCATTTATCAGCGCATATCCTCGAATAAAATTTCTCTAATACCTAGTATGCCCCAATATTGAGCGCAACTGCTTAATATTCTCAGGTACTTCCAAATTGACTATGAAAACAATCTTAGCAGGATCCACCATCAATCATTTCTATCATATAATGTGTCCCAACAGTATTCCAAAAGGTACACAGAAAATACACTTCTTCAAATTCAAGGAGATCTGATACTTCCTACAAGTATCCAACATTAAGAGTAGGTTTGACACATGCTTCTTTAACAACCCAAAGATAGACCAATCATCAAAATATACCTCCAACAACTTGTGTATGAATTCTTTGAAAGTAAAAACTACCACACACGAGAAAATGGAAGGAGCATTCTTTAATTCAAAGGGGATAACTGTATATTGGAAGGATCCCCATTCAGTAGCGAAAGTAGTCTTACTCTTAGCTTCTGGCACAATTTGGATCTGATGATATCCTAAAAACCCATATGTAAACAAATATGCTTCTTGACCTCCAACATTATCCAAAATTTCATCTGAGAATGGAGTTGGGAATGGATCATGCACATAAGCATCATTCAGTTTGTGCAGGTCAATAAATATTCCGATTTCTCCCTTGGAATTTTTATCTTGCACAACCATTTGGATCACCCAGTCAGATTCTTCTACAGGTTCAATAATGCTTGCTGCCACCATTTTGTCCAACTATTCTTTCACCTTCTACTTATATCTTGGGTTCAACCTGTAGGGGCGTTGTTTTACTGGATGCGCATTAGGCTTCAATGTGATTTTCATCACTCCAAGTTCCCCAATGATTCCTTTCAACTCTGAAAACTTTGTAGGGAACATATCCTGATATTTTGCGAGCAACTCAACAACCTTGCCTATTGTATCATTTTCTCATTAGTCTCCAATATTTTATAACTTAGGTTTTTCCTCAGTTCCAACATTCACCTATCTTAAATTCAAAGGCTATGTTACATCCAACGAGGTGATTGAGGGCCCAACCACTGTGCGTTGTCCCTCAGATTCAGGGATCATGATATTCCTTGGATCCTCATGATTTTATTCTATTGTAAGGTTTCTGCAATTCACAATGATTTCATCTGCACATCCCAAGTTGGCGGCACACACTCAATGACAACCTTGGTGGTATCAAATATTAATTCTTGAATTTTATGCAAATATTGGACAATTTATCAAACCCACTTTCGAATCTAAATGTAATAATAAAGCTATCTATCAGTGCAGACCATTCACTAGTGCCTCTGCGCAGCCCTGCTCCAATTACATTCAATAGGCACCTTTCCCAATGTGTGAATAAACATATGGAACCATTCAGGTCTTGGTTCTATAACCCATACCTGATTCCACTTGGCCAAATTTTTGTGCGATCCTCTTTTCCAGAGTATACATCCTCCATTTTAATTACTGGACATTCAAACCACAACCTCATCATGTGCACACATTCCTCCCAGTTACCCATATTATCCTTATGAGTGTCCCACCATCTTGCTGGAGTAGCGCGCAAGCCAAGATACAAAGCATGGAATCTTTGTCCTTCAGGCACAGTCCTTTCCATTTCTCCAATAAACATGTTTACATCAGTCGAGCCATCATAGTGTGGTAAATCACGTACTTCAGATGTTATACAATGCAGAGCTCAAGTCAAACGATTCCAACACAACACATACACCTCATGCAGTCGATTCTACCAATTCTCTAGTTCTTCATCAGAGTATGAAAAACAAGATCTATCCTTCTTCCATTTAAGATTCCCATCTGTTGTTGGATTAATCCAGTCTTCCTCACGCAAATTTAGTTTATAGATTTGATCGATCTCATCCTCAGCTCACACACTGGTTCAATATACCTTTGGCCTTCTGCAGAATCTAGAGGAATGATTACCCTAACTCCATTTCTCTCAAATTCCATTCTTCTTCTCTTCAAATTGATAACACCATCCATGTCAATGGCCCAATCCAATCCTAGCAGTGTAGGATATGGATTAGTATCATCTACAATTTGTATGAATTCAAAGTCTGCCAGCACCTTAACACCCTCAATATTGACCACAACTTTTGGCAACCTCCCCAAAGGAATGATCTTCTACTGATTGGCCATGTTCAGTTGGATAGTAGACCTTTCCAACTTTGGCTCTTCCATGCACTACCAAGTTTTTTCAGGTAGAAAATTAGCATTTGATCCCAGATCCAAAATAACTTGTTTCATTTCATAAGCACCAATCTACGTAGTTATATGCATCTCTCTACCCATTCTCTTCTTGTTCTTCTATATTTTTTTGACTGCTCGCTACTCGAACAAGGGTTGTTCTTTCTCTGCGCAATTATCTATCAATGCCTGCATATTTTCAATAGCCTTATTATTGCGCATCAACTTTATGCATGCTTGTAGAAATGGTTTAATCTCCTCATACCCTCCTGCTTCCTTCAGTGTTCTACTAGAGGTTGATGTACCTCCTTCTGAAAATTCTTTTCCTTCTTCAATAAAGGTCTCTTTTGCGCATTGAATATTAAAGGGTTATTTTTTTTTCAGGTTATTTCTGTATCCATACATCAATGGAAAATTTATTTCCTTTATCTTCATTGGTAGCTACGCCACTCCTGGTAACTACATTCACATAGGGATCTTCTTCACGAGTTTCTACGTGAACCATCTGCAAATTTTTCATTCGGGTCTTCTTTTCCTGCATTTTAGCAATCAAGACAGGACAATCTTATATAACATGATCAAATTGTCTACAGTACATGCAGGACTGTCGCGCTGGATTCATATAGGGGCACGCATAATGGCTAACATCTCCACAGTTATAGAAAATCACTTGTCCTCTTCCCCAACCAGCTGATCAACCTCCTCAACCTCTTCCTCTGCCTTGGAATCCTTCGCGCCCAGAAAGGGATGTTGGTGATGTAGGCTCAACCTGCATTCGATATATCTATGCTTTATCCAAAATCATATGATAGGTACGACATTTCTGCTCATCATGCCCTAATGATGAACATAACTTGCAAAATAACTGGTTCAAGTCAGGCTGATATTTTCCAATCCTTGGGCAAAAATCTGTGTCATGTAGTCCAACAATATGACAGATAGTAAACCATACGATATTCTTCAACAGACTAGGACCTCCAGCATTTAGATAATTGTTGAAGACAAGACGCTCATCTTTATGGTGCCCAGAAGCTTTTCATTTTATACACCACACCTCAACGCATACCTCCTTTCCTTTGTCTTTGCTCAAACTTTGAATTTCTATATGCATGGCATCCAGCTGACTCTGAATCCGTTGAGTTCCCAGCATAATAAGTGTTGGGGTAGCTTCCAATTTCATTGCAAATTCTATAGCCTCAGCTTTAGTGGCAATATTTTTCTGACCTAATGGATGGCGTAGATGTGGGAGAAACATAACAATCAAACCATTCCTTATGCTGAGTATCATCAATAACAAATCCATTGTCTCTTATGGTGTGCTTCAATTTTTTATCAGCCTGCCATACATATTCATTAGGTTCCTGATGAATATCCTTCATTTCTGTCACCAGCTGCACGTATGAATTAGGTTTCTTAAACTGCTCTTTTAGGGCCGCTTAAATTTCTTCCAAGGTAGCATTAGGGTTTGCTTGAGCATACATAATGTACCAATCTAATGCATGATCTTGGAATGCAGTAGCTAACTGCGCTTTTCTAATATCAATATTGTTAACTTGCCGAGCCTGCCATACGATATCAATTACAAACCAAAAGTGACCAGTGTCCTCATTTCCAATGCCTCTGAAATTAGGTAACTTCATGGATGCATCCATATCTACTTCAGGGGGAGCAGGTGGTGGAGATGGACTTGATGTGAGTTTAGAAGTGGAGTGGATGTGGTGGAAAATATATTCAAGGGTTTTTGATGTGATGAGATTTGTTCTTCAGAGTCACTTGAGCTAGCATTTTCTGGTTCAGGTTCACTATTAGATCTAGGCTTTAGAGGGCTATAAATGATTTTTTCAGAATCTTCGTGGTAAATTATTTCACTGCACGTAATTGAACCTCTTTGATTCATTCAAGCAATATGTTCGCAAAGACAACCTTGTTCCCACAATAGCATTTTCAACAATAATTTCAATGAGCGCAAGAACTTACCTCTAAGGCCTTTGAAAAACCTTCTTCCTGCTTCAGAATAGGATACAAACTGGTCAATGGAAAATTTAGTCACAAATCCTCCCAAAAGGCGATCGATCCAATGATCTACCACACGAGTAATCTTATTGTCAAACTTCTCTACTTGATGGATCAATTCAGGAGTCCACTCAGTGACTACATCGTCATTTATGTAGTGATGGAATTTAGCTAAGCACGACAACCACTCCTGTAGTTTGTGTGCAAAAGAAAAAAAGAAATTTTCATGCATTTATGTATAAATATATTTCCATACCCATTGTTTGTTAGACAATTTAGTGATTCTATTCTATTAGTGCTTCTGGATAAACAAAAAAAACTTCCAACTACTGGCCCTTTCGTCATTGATATGCCTGCACAGACCGAATTCTCACCCGAAGCAGTATGGGGGGGTGTTGGAACCAGGTTTCCTTACCCTGAAGGATAGATCAATGAAGTGTTCCTCAACAAAACCTAATGTGAACTTTTACAGATGCACACAATCAATATATAACAGACTTACAGAGAATGTGCAATCAGTAACAGAATAACATATAATCATTTTTTGCCTCAGCATAGATAAACAGAATAGAAATCAATCCAGATATTAACAAATGTAAACACTTAACATATCTATTAAACATCAATAATCCTGCATAATCAGATCATATATCCTTGCACAATCTTTAACAAGTAAACATACAATGTGATCTTAACAGAGAATAACAGTAAACAATCCATATGCATAATACAGTTAAATTCTCCAAAACTTTCCTTTCTATTATCTTTCAGATCTGTCAATCAATACATTAGTTGGCCTTACAAAAACCCTTACAAAGCCTTAAAAAACCCTTATGTGCACATACTCAACGGAGTCTGAAAACAACTAGGACTAGCTCTTCGCACACACAGCTAGCAATATCCTTTCAACCCAACCCAACAACCCTTACAGACGCATAAAATTATCAGAACACCAATAACTCATAACACATATATCACTACTTAGCTTAGACATACTCTATCTATTTATATACGCCTAGCTCGTAGATACTATGGTCTCAAACCATGGTTTGAGGCCCACAGTTTACATTTAATCCCATTTACATCAAAATTGGGGACTTTGAACCACCCCAAAGTCCCTTGACTCGATTTGCACAGTGCGCACATTCAAAATCATACAAAAATGTCTTCGGAACTTGTGCCTTAGGGGACCCTGCTCCAACAATAATCAAATGTTTAATCCAAGTTAAGCAGTTGAAACAACTTTTGGAAACTATTAGAAAGTGAAGCTTCCAAAATCTCGATCATTCTCCCGGATTTCTTGATCTAGGGTAAAATATTGATACCCTTAACCAAGACCTTTTACTTCGGCTGATAAATATAATTGAATTTAATTAAGATATTTAAAGAACATAAATGAATAAGTGTATGCTATAAATAAGAGGAACATAAATGAACAAGATCAGCAATCATAAGAACACATCGTTTGATGATGGAGTTCGTCTAGGAGGGACTACATCTCCGGGCCTCGGTGTCAAGATGGTGTAGGCCACTGCATTATGTGTTGTAAGAAAATGTACATGGATGTGTTTTCCTATGACATACAAGGAAAAATGGCCCTCACGCAGGAGTGGCTTGACTTCTTTAAGAGATGTTCCACTGCGGAACTCTCATACATAAAGAAAGACTCCTATCAATATGACCATAGATGACATGTGATAAATAAGAGTATCCCTCCAATCCTGGAAAACAAGGGATCTCAACAATACACATATGAAAAAGAGCATCCCGCCAATGTGGCATAAAAGGGATCTCATCCATGACACAAATCCATAGCTGAAAATACATCAATAACAACAGAAAGAAAGATCCCACGACTCATGTATCAACCAAGATCTGCAAGACATAATGCATCTAAAAGAGAAAGAAATGAAGAATTACATGAAATCCACATCATATACCTCATGTTGACATTTGCTGAAGGTTGAGCTGCTCTGCGACTGAATCTGAAAACACCATCAATCTTGTGGCGTTGAAAAATGTGAAAACAACTGCTCACTTGTGGAAATCTGACACCTACATAACCCACTTCCAAAAGTGGTTGAAAATTTGAAAAATCAGATGAATAAACTAAGCACGCCGTCAGACTCGTGGTGCCGAGTAGTGAAAAAACGACATAAAATTTGTCCCATTTGGAAAAATCAAAATTTCGCCCTCCTGAAAGTTGGCCTCAATCAAGGTTCCGCCTGCCTCTTTTCTGGGCTCATGGTTCCACTGCACCTGCAATAAAAAAATAATGAACCTTGAAATTCGTGCACACTTTGCTGCTCCATGGCCTGGGCACACTTGTAAAACGACGGGTTTAAATATTTAATCCTGGGCGGATTTTCCCAAGAACCCCGTTGGGCGCGTTGGTTAAAGATCCACAATATGAGGGAGGAGGTCGGGTGGTCAAACCTCGCCCCCTCCGAATTAAGATGGAAACTTATTTTTTTAAACCATGCATGTCCTTTTAAAAACCCGACGTTATAATTTTAAACCCAATGCATTTATTTTTTTACTCATCGAATTAAATTGAAAAGCTAAGTTATGGGGGGTCGGACTCGCATGGGGCGGCCCACCCCACCATTTCCGCTGGCTCCATGGTGGACGTGGCGCAGAGTTGGTTGGCGGTGGGTTAATAAACCCTGCCATAATTTAATATGTTTGGTGGTGTGCGATGGGGGTGGTGGGAGTCACAACCCCCACCCCCCTTTTTTTAATTATTTTCTTGTTTTTTAAAACGACTTATACGAAATTGAAAATTCATTTTTGGACCGTAGGAGTAATTTTAAGTAGGTCACAATTTCGCCTAGAAATTTTCCAGAGCTGGCCGAAATCCGGTGGCTGGAAAAGTGTGAATTTGTGCCTTCCTTAAGGCTGCCCAGTCACCAAGTCAACCTGAAACTTTGACCAGGTCTAACTTTCACATACCAGCTCAGTTTGACGAACCGTTTGCACCGTTGCGATCAGGGCGATGAGCTCTTCAACCTAAACCTGGTTTGAGAACAATCCAAACACTTTAATTTTTGAGCCCTCTGTGATGAGCCACTTGTACTTGTACTTGTTTAATTCACCTAGATCATTCCTCCCCACTGAGGAGATTTTGGTCCTCCAAAAGCATTAAGCTTTACCTATCATCAACTGTCTGCAAATTTCATTGAACGAAACCTCCCCACATGAATCCTTCATCTGGCATACTTCAGAATCAAGATGCAAAGCCATCATGTACAACTGCTGCAATGAAATGTCTAAAAAGGCACATCCCTTGAAGACTCCTTCACCTCTCGTACTTCGGAATCAAGATGAAAAGCCATCATCTACAATTGCAACAATGCGATGTCTGAAAAGGCACATCCCTTGAAGACTCCTTCACCTCTCGTACTTTTGAATCAATATGCAAAGCCATCATCTACAACTGATGCAATGCGATGTCTGAAAAGGCACATCCCTTGAAGACTCATTCACCTCTCGTACTTCAGGATCAAGATGCAAAGCCAACACCTACAACCGTGGAAATGAAAATGTCTGAAAAGGCACATCCCTTGAAGACTCCTTCACTTCCGTCCTTCAGAATCAGAATGCCAACACCTGCCTAAAGCTGCAACGAACATTACATTCTCAATGTGACCAAGAATGACCCAAATATTTCCATACTTGCCACGAGTTTATAACATGTACTCGGTGGTCAAGCTTACAACAAAATGGAAATCATACCTCAACAATATTACAAGGCTGAGACCTCATCGTCGCATTTCAAAGTGATGGAAAAACTCCTCATCACTTTTACATGAAAGAAATGCATCAGACGACTCATAGAACATGACCAAAACATAATCGTCACATCTCGAAGTGATGTCAACACATTATCACTTTTACATGAAAGAGATCCAACACACGACTTATAAAACATGGCCAAAAATATATTATGGTCGCTTAAACGAGTGATGGAAACACATCATCACTTTCATAATAAAAAATGCGACAAATCATTTACATACATGGCCATGACAAGCTTAACATCTCTAGGAAAAAAACAATCTAGAAGAACCACTTCTCACTTATTAAAGCGAGTGGATCATTTCCCTGTGGAAAATTTGCTTGTCGATCAACTCTTTCGACTGGTGTATGCACAGGCGCTTTGTCTTTAAGGCTTTGCTCTGGATGAAGTTTCCAGCATGTGGCTCTTTGGTGGCCACTTCGGTCACAATGGGTGCAAAATTTATTTTTCCTCCAAACCTTCTTAACTGATTTATTTTCCTGTTGGGGAGAAGGCTTTTCATGCCTCTTCCTCCTTTCTGCTGCCATCCTCTTCCAGCACTCAGAAATCACATGGTTATTTAAACCACAAATTTTACAAGTTTTACGATGCCATATTTTACGACCGTGGTTATCAACATTCTTATAATTAAAATTCATTCTGGAATAATGAGACTTAGTATACCTTCAGTGGTGGTTTCTGGTGCGATCATGATGATGGGATCTCACCTCAGTTCCTTCACTGCAACGTGCACTGCCATGGAACGATGGTGAAGTGTCCCCATCATTCCTCTTCCTTGGAGAGTTCATCATTATCTGTTTGCCTTTGATGTTCTTTGAACATCCTTCATCAGTGTACCCCAATCCTGCATGATGAGGTCGTTGCACAACCTCCAATGGTTCGGTTATGCCTTGGCCATGAACGCCAAGTCCTCCTCCTCTGTACCCCATTTTGGTGAGGATTTTCATGCCGGTACCTATGATGGGTATCTCCACACTTCCAACCGCAATAACCTCATGTGAAGAAACTGAAGATAAATCAACATTATTTACCTTAGCTATTGATTGTGAAACAGATGAAGAAAGCTGTTGTAATCCTTCATTGTGCTTCACTTCTGTTAATGCCTTTGACACAACTTGTAGCTAACGCTGCAACTACTGCATCTCCTCCTTCTCATTCTATAGGAATGATTTTAAGGAATCATGATCTGCTTGCAGAATTTCATTGTTGCACTTCATTCCTTCCCACGCCTCTGTTGTGGCTTGCAACTGAAGCTGCAACTGCTGCTTCTCCTCCTTCTCTTCCTGTAGGAGGGTCTTCAACGTATCATGATCTACTTGAAGAACTTCATTTTTGAGCTTCCAATCTTCCCACGCTTCTATTGTGGCTTGCAACTGAAGCTGAAACTGATGTTTGTCCTCCTTCTCTTTGTGTAGGAGGGTCTTCAATTCTTTTTTCTCTGCTGCTTGTTTTTCGTAAGCCTCGTACAGCATGTCCGCTTTCTCGGACACCCTGAGCATGGTTTCGTACATGTCCTTGACATTCTCCATGGCTCAACTTAGCGAACGTCCAATGTTCATCCAATCAGCAAGAATACCTGCTCCGATACCACTTGATCCAGGGTAAAATATTGATACTCTTAACCAAGACCTTTTACTTCAGCTGATAAATAGAATTGCATTTAATTAAGACATTTAAAGAACATAAATGAATAAGTGTATGCTGTAAATAAGAGGAACATAAATGAACAAGATCAACAATCATAAGAACATGCCGTTTGATGTCGGAGTTCATCCAGGAGGGACTACATCTCCGGGCCTCGGTGTCAAGATGGTGTAGGCCGCTGCATTATGTGTTGTAAGAAGAAGATGTACATGGATGTGTTTTCCTATGACATAAAAGGAAAAATAGCCCTCATGCAGGAGTGGCTTGACTTCTTTAAGAGATGTTCCACTGCGGAACTCTCATACATAAAGAAAGACTCCTATAAGTATGACCATAGATGACATGTGATAAATAAGAGTATCCCTCCAATCCTGGAAAACAAGGGATCTCAACAATACACATATGAAAACGAGCATCCCGCCAATGTGGCATAAAAGGGATCTCATACATGACACAAATCCATAGCTGAAAATACATCAGTAACGACAGAAAGAAAGAGCCCACAACTCATGTATCAACCGGGATCTGCAAGACATAATGCATCTCAAAGAGAAAGAAATGAAGAAATACATGAAATCCACATCGTATACCTCATGCTGACATTTTTTGAAGGTTGAGCTACTTTGCGGCTGAATATGAAAACACCATCAATCTTGTGGCATCGAAAAATGTGAAAACGACTGCTCACTTGTGGAAATCTGACACCTGCATAACCCACTTCCAAAAGTGGCTGAAAAATCGAAAAATCAGATGAAGAAACTGAGCACACCATTAGACTCGTGACGTCGAGTAGTGCAAAAACGACACAAAATTTGTCCCATTTGGACAAAATCAAAATTTCGCCCTCCTGAAAGTTGGCCTCAATGAAGGTTCCGGCTGCCTCTTTTCTGAGCTCATGGTTCCATTGCACATGCAATAAAAAGATAATAAACCTTGAAATTCGTGCACGCTCCGCTACTCCATGGCCTGGGCGCACTTGTAAAAAGACGGGTTTAAATATTTAATCCTAGGCAGATTTTCTCAAGAACCCCATTGGGCGCATTGGTTAAAGATCCACAATATGAAGGAGGAGGTCGGGTGGTCAAATCCCGCCCCCTCTGAATTGAGACGGAAAATTGTATTTTTAAACCGTGCATGTCCTTTTGAAAACCCGACGTTATAATTTTAAACCCAACACCTTTATTTTTTTACCCATCGAATTAAATTGAAAAGCTAAGTTATGGGGGGTCGGACCCGCATGGGGCGGCCCGCCCCACCATTTCTGCCAAATCCGTGGTGGTCGTGGTGTAGAGTTGGTGGGCGGTGGGTTAATAAACCCCGCCATCATTTAATATTTTTGGTGGTGTGCAATGGGGGTGGTGGGAGTCACGACCCCCACCCCCTTTTTTTTAATTATTTTCTTGTTTTTTAAAACGACATATACGAAATTGAAAATTCGTTTTTGGACTGTAGGAGTAATTTTAAGTAGGCCACAATTTCGCCTAGAAATTGTTCGGAGCTTGCCGGAATCCGGTGGCCGGAAAAGTGTGAATTTGTGCCTTCCTTAAGGCTGCTCGGTCACCAAGTCAACCTGAAACTTTGACCAGCTCTAACTTTCGCATACGAGCTCAGTTTGACGAACCGTTCACACTGTTGCGATCAGGGCGACGAGCTTGTCAACCTGAACCTAGTTTGAGAACAATCCAAACACTTTTATTTTTGAGCCTTCTGTGCTGAGCAACTTGTACTTGTACTTGTTTAATCCACCTGGATCATTTCTAGAACCAATGCAAGTGCAAAGGGAAGCAACTTGATGGTGACCAATGCTGGCCACAGTGGAGCAACCTATAGGTGGTCGCACCCCAGTAGACATAAATGGAGATTTGGTCCTAAAACTGGCTCAGATGATGCAATTTAGGGCTGAAACTGTGGGGAATAAAAGGGAAATGCTTAGGGATTTGTGAAAAATGATGATAAGGGGGAATATGATGTTGATTGATCCCATTAGGAGGCTCATTAATCTGATGTGAAAAAATGACTTATAACAGAATGCTCCCTAAAGTGCAAAGTCAAAGGTGATGACTCATGATTGATGAGCTTTACCTTGTGAAAAGTAGGGATCAAGGAAAACTAACGCGCTTCATCTGTTACAATACATTTATCATGAAATATTGTCATTGAGGGAGGCATACCCATACTCATCTCATAAGCTAACATAACATGTACAATGATCATAATACGTGTCTGCAAATGCATCTGGTAGACCCATGACTGGGTGATCGTCTATATGATCACGACCATCATACTTTGTGATATTTGTATAACTCTTGAAATACCAACCTGGATGGATGAAACTAGATTTGGGGTCTTCTATCTCATTCACACAACCAACTAATGTACCAGTCTAACCATGTGAATTAATGAGATGGAGTCGAACATTGTAGACACCATATGATTACCGGCCAATGATGTAAGCCGTTAAAAGACGTGAGAGAAACCACCAATGATGTTAATGGCTCTTGAGGTAGTATTATACAATTGGTATGGTGCGAGTAAATGAGTTGATGTCGAACACCACACAGAATATTTTGGTCGAAGACCATTGGTGTAAACCTGTCGCCAAGAGCGAGGAAACTTTCCATTGATGTATGCAAGCACCAAGGAACCAAAGGGGTGTTATGTCTCTATAATACTATTGTATCCCCTTATTTTTATTGTTAGTGTAGCCCCTTATTGTTATTATTGTGCCCCATAGAAGCCCACTATTGTTATTGTTGTGCCCTTACATTGTTATTGTTATGTCGGCTAGGATTATATTGTGACCCCTTGGACTTCTATATATAGAAAGGAGGTTTTTTCATTTGTATCATCCAATAATTGTTCATTTATGCAATGTAAAGGAGGTTCCCCCTCGAAGAGGCTGATTTCTAAGTCGTTTATCTATATTTTCTTCTATTTTGTGAGCTGGTTTCATAACATTTGGTATTAAAGATTTGGATTCTAGGGTTTGCTGTTGCAAACATGTCATTGTGGAATTTTTGCTATAACTTTTTTTATACGAATTTTCAGACGCTGAAAAAAACCCATTTGAGCCGAAATCCTGAGAAACTTCGTGTAAAAATTTCAGATCTTGGTTCACTACAGTTTCAGAGTTATGATCTGAAGAAGTTAGGGTTTTTGCAGGCTCCAGAATTTCATCTCAAAGAGGTGAGCTTGGGAAAATCGTCATAAATTTCTGTCTGAGCATCATATTCGAATTCTGTAAAAGGTGGCCGAAGTTTCATGGAATTTAGTTTTTTTTGTATTGATTTCAGAACCAAAAGACAAAAAAGTGACACGTGGCACACCGTACGAGTTCGATCTACTTAACTAGTCCATAATTTGGTCATTGTGAGGGATTGGACATAACATTGTCTTGAAGAATCCAAATCAAGTCTGACCTATGACATTAAAAAGATGACTCAGAGAGCTACCAGAGTTCCAAATTTCAAATATTGGGGATCCGAAATCACAGAGATACAACAGGAGAAATTGCGAGCTCCTTAAAAGCAAGAAAAATGTGTGTATCTTTTTTTTTTTAAATTGCATAAGTCTTGTTTAAAAAATCAGTTTGAAGTGATTCCAAGGGCATATTGAAACATATATATTAGTATTGGGTTCTAAAGTGCCTCCCAAAAATAATTCCATGCCAATTAAACCCTCAGAAGGCTCTACTATGACTCATGAAGAGGAAGAATTGCAACATGATATATCAAAATTACGAGACCATGTGAAACAAAATTTTCTCTCACAAAGAGTAAAAAAAAATGAAATGGAAGCTAAGATGGATGGTTTGAAGAAATAGATGGATGGATTGAAGAAAGGCATGGAAGCTAAGATGGATGGTTTGAATAATGGTGTGGAAGCGAAGAACGATAATTTTGAAGAAAAATTGAAAGCAAACATCAAAATTTTGAAGGAAGGTTTGACAAACTTGCTACAAGAAAAGCTTCCTAATGGCGAAAATGTACTAGAGGAAACTCGTGATGAGAACAAAATAAACGTTAATCATGATTTCATAATATCTAACATTGGATTGAAGACCCACCATATTCCAAAGATCGATATGAAGAAGTTTGATGGCAAGGATCTGATAACATGGATACTATGGATGGAGCAAGTCCCAGTTTAAACAATATTTACAGAACTTGACGAGGAAGGAAAAATCATATTGGAACCTGAAGCAGTGATAGAAACAAGAACTTGACAGCTACGAAATCGATGAATTTCAGAGTATCTCATCAAGTGGAAGAACTTACCAGTTGAAGATTCCATATGGGAGGATGAGAATTTTATACAAAATCATCCAGAAGTAATCAAGCGTTGAGGACAACAAATTTTTTACAGAGAGGGGCATGTTAGGTCCCTATAATACTAGTGTAGCCCCTTATTGTTATTGTTGTGACCATATATTCCCCATATTGTTATTATTGTACCCCATAGAAGCCCATTATTGTTATTTTTGTGCCCTTACATTGTTATTGTTATGTCGGCTAGGATTATATTGTGACCCCTTGGACTCCTATATATAGAAAAGAGGTTTTGTCATTTGTATCATCCAAGAATTTTTCATTTATGCAATGTAAAGGAGGTTTCCCCCTCGAATAGGTTAATTTCTAAGCCGGTGATCTATCGTTTCTTCTATTTTGTGAGTTGGTTTCATAACAAGGGGTGTTCCTAAGTCAAATTCCTAGATTATGTGCTATTGTTGACATGAAACAACCCGTCACAGGAGGGCCTTGATGTATCCCCCATCAACGACAAGAAACAAGTATCATGACTATGACAGGATGATCAAAATGATGTTGATATGGAACTAGATGAGGGAAGGTAGACATGAATGAAGGCTTAATAGTATTTTAGTGGAGATCAACTTAATGAATTCTCTTGAACACCAATGACACTGAATGGTGTTGGCAGCATTGAACCAAAACCGTGATGGAGGCTCTAAAAAATGGTATGATAACCAAGAGACAAGAAGATTACCCAACCCAATGGCCATGAAGATGAAGTGGAAACGTGTCGTGTTTAAGAGCGACTCATTGCCACTAGAAAAATGGAATTCCCTATTTTCCGAATTTCCCCAACCATTCTGGTAAGTACCTATTTATTTTTTAACAAGCTTGAGGAGGTTGACATATGCTTGATATGTAAGTTCATCCTTCGGATGAATCCCTTGGAGTTTTTTTAACGAACTCTGAGAAGGATCGGTTTGGGATTGTCATGTTCGACAAGTCCATCATTGTTTGATGTTTTAACGAGTCCACTGAAGGTAAAACTCGACATATTTTTCATGTTTAGAGAGTTGGGAAAAGAGGGGGAAAAAAAACTCCACGTCCTTTTTCGTAGATAGTCTCTTAAGTCTGAAAAGGTATAAAACAATACTCAAGAGAACCTCTTAGCCATGTTCAACTAAAGTATTCCTTTTTCATAACTAGTCTATCTCAGTCCGGAAAAGGGTTAACCTTATATTGAGTAGACGTCTTTTCATTTATTTTTACGAGTTCAAAAAAACGAGTGATACACAATCTTTTTATATTTTGGGAGTCTAAAAAGAGCTGAAAGAGGGCTCTAGGTGGTTTCCTTTTTCATTGGTTTATAAAGTTCGAAAAATAGATACAATTATACTCCTTGGTCAAAGTAACCTATTAAAACATAATAAAAACTTGCTAACAACTGTCGATCTTCTCAAAACACCACAAGAAGGATTATACATACCTGTTTCATAGTAAAAATCAAGCATATCTAGGTCAAAATATTAAAAATGAATAAAATAACGAGAAAGTGACCATAAATATTCAAATTGACTTTTAATCTTTACCATTTCACATTTTACCTTCAACAATGAGTATTTGGAGTCCTTTTCCCTCGATCTTGTGCAACTAATTGCGACCAATCCAAGGAACCATTTCGAGTGTCGTCAGATCCATGTAGGAGCTAAAAATCTTCTCCATCGTTCCATGGTTCATTTTTGTGTGTTCATGCAAATGTTTCAAGGTTTTGAGGCCCCCTTGGGTTCATAAAAAATGCCCTGGTACCAATGCACCCCCTCTGTGTCAAAAAGGGAATTGCACTTAGGTAGAGAAACACTGCAAACAGAGGTGCAACACTCTGTCACACACTTCTGGGGAGCGTTGGGAACAAATCTCCAAGTTTTTTTTCAATTTTGCCTCAAATTTTGTCAGATTTTTTGCATGGGAAAGAGCCTAATGAATCCCTTGTTGATGTTTTAGGTACACATTAACACAAAATCTCATTCATTTGGAGAGAAAGAGAATACAAAGCACAAGTTTTAAATGCAACAAATGACCCTGCTACCTTCCAGGCGCTTAAAAATTGCAGGTTGTTAAAATTTTTCTGGATTCCTGGTATGAGGAAACAAATGGAGTTGTTGAAATACCTTGTGTGTTCATGGGATGTTCATGCACAAGAATTCAGGTTTGGGGAAAATCTACTCAAGATACAGGTAGACAATATTTACTTCCTAACAGGTTTGTCAAAGCAAGGTACCCCCATATCTCTTCTAGGCGGAAGAAGTGGCAGTGAGACAGTGAAAGACTATATTGCTACCTATTGCAAACCTCAAGCCCTTATTACTAGGGATGAAAAGATTAACAAAAAGGATGTGACCCAATTACCTTTGAGAACGATCTTTTTCATTATCGCAAGATTGGTAGGCAACTCGACACTACATGTAGCAAGCAAATAATACATGCATTATGGAGTAGAATGTTTAGAGACAAAAATATTCAATTGGAGCGAGGGTGTCTTGGTCAACTTGAAGGAACAACTTACTAAAGAAAAGGAGGGTAAGTTGAATAACTTCGGTTATGGTGCCATCTTGGTCTCTTTTTCTTTAGAGTGGGTACCATTACTACAACCTCAACAGATTGTACTTGAGCCCATCAATTTGAGGGTCCCACAGATGAGGAGGTGGATAGACCACATGGCCAAACATGTTGGTCCATAAACGATCAACTTTTCACTAGCCTTATTTGGATGGTTGTGCAAGAAGTTCATTGTGATTTATGATTATCCTTACGCAGGGATGGATTTCTATGATGATCCTGAGCTTGCACTGCTTGAGGGTGAGAAATGGGATGCTACAAGTAAGAGACATTGACCATTAAGTTTTTGAAAAGTTTTGCAATTTTTTTGTGTTTTTCATGATTCCGAGACTAAACTATTTGATATTTTCATGAAAATATTAGACATGTTCGATCAGCGGGTGCTACATATCTCCATCGCACAAAGAGAGAACCATAGGAGGAGGTAGTGGGACCAATACAGGTTGTTGGGGTGGGATGTTGTGAAACCAGCTCCGAAAAGAGAAGAAAAGAGATATCAACGCCTTAGAAATAAGCCACTTCGAGGGGGAAACCTCCAATACATTACATGAATGAACAATTCTTGGATGATACAAATGACCAAAACCTCGTTCTATATATAAGAGTCCATGGGGCCACAATGTAATCCTAGCCGACCTAAAAAAATTAATGTAAGGGCACAATCATAACAATATAGGGGTTACAGGGGTACAACAATAACAATAAGGGGGGATACACTAACATAATAAGGGACTACACTATTAATATAGGGACTTAACATGCCCCTCTCCTTCAAACATGTGTTTTCCTCAACGCTTGATTATTTCTTGATGCTTCTGTATAAAATTCTTATCCTCCCATGTGGAATCTTCTACAAGAAAGTTCTTCCACTTGTTGAGATACTCTAAAATTGATCGTACTTGTCAATTTCTTGTTTCTGTGACTGCTTCAAAACTTGTTTCGATGTGATGTTGATCTTCCTGTTGTTTCATTAGATTCTGCACCAAAGTTAGGTTATCCTTTGAGAGTTGAAGAACTTGTTGTTGATGCTCGATGTGATCTTCCACTAATTTATCATCCATATTAGCTATTATTTGATCCTTCAAACCATCCAACTTAGCCTCCATTTCTTCTTTTAAACCATTTATGTCATCTTCGGTTTCTCTTCGTAAGATTGAAATTTGTTGCACTTGGTACCATAATTTTGATATCTCATACTGCAATTCTTCCTCTTCGTGCGTCATAGTATAGATTTTTGAGGGCTTAATGGGTATGGAATTATTTTTTGGAGGCATTATAGAACCCAATACTGATAAAAATTCTAAAATATGTTCTTGGAATCACTTCAAACTGCTTTTTCAAACAAACGTTATGCAATTTTAAAAACCAAATACACACTTTTTTCTTGCTTTTTAGGAGCTCGATATTGAAATTGACTTATCTCTATACTTGCAGATCTTCAAAATCTGAAATTCAGCCCTGAAGTAGCTTTCTAAAGCTTCTTTCAAATGCCATAGGTCTTATCTGATTTGGTTTCTTCAAGGCAAAGTTATGTCCAATCTCCCACAATGACCCAATTTTGGACTAGTTCAGTAGAGCGACCTTGTACGAATTTCCACGTGTCACTGTTTCCTCCTTTGGCTCTGAAATTGATATACAAAAACTAGATTATGTGTACTTGTAGCAACTTTTTACATTATTCCAATCCGATGCTCAGAGAGAGAGCTATGAAGATTTTCCCATGATCACCTCTTTGAGATGAAATTCAGAAGCCTCAAAAAGCCCTAACTTCCACAAATCATATCTCTGAAAATATTGCAAACCAATATTTGAAATTTTGTGACAATGTTCCTTAGTATTGCAGCTTCGTACTCTAAAAATTTCAGCCTCTGAACCTTCGTAGAAAAATAGTTATTACGAAATTACCACAATGATCTGTTTAGGTTAAATTCAGGAGCTTGCAAAATGACCTAACTTGCACAGATCATATCTCCGAAAATATTGCGAACCAAGCTCTGAAATTTTGCGACGATGTTCCTAAGGATTTTGGCTTCACAGTCTAAAAATGTCAGATTCTGAACCTTCGTAGAAAAAACTTTATAGCGAAAATTCCACGATGACCTGTTTGGAGCAGTGAAACCCTAGAATCCCAAAGCTCTGATACCAAATGTTGTGAAACCAGCTCCAAAAAGAGAGGAAAAGAGATATCAACGCCGTATAAATAAGCCACTTTGAGGGGGAAACCTCAAATGCATTACATGAATGAACAATTCTTGGATGATATAAATGACCAAAATATCCTTCTATATATAGGAGTCCATGGGGCCACAATATAATCCTAGTGGGGCCACAATGTAATCCTAGCCGACTTAACAATAATAATGTAATGGCACAATAATAACAATATGAGGGTTATAGGGGTACAACAATAACAATAAGGGGGGTTACACTATCATAATAAGGGACTACACTATTAATAGAGGGACTTAACATGGGACGAGATGTGCTACGAGATCTTAAGGTAGATGAGATCCTATTTGAGGTAGAGCACCACATGGAGGGATTGACACATGGGATTGATGAGACCGTGGTTGATCAGATTCCATTGCGACTTCAGGGATACATTATTGGAGTGCCTAGTCGTATTAGTTGATTACTACGCAAGATAGCTCATGTAGTATCGTTTTATCATGAGCACCACTGATTGTCTACTTAGATTTTTGGATATAGTCTTTTGTATGGACGATGTAGCCATATGTGTCTTAGGGCACACATTTTTTAAAACCAAACTTAACACACACACACACACACACACACACACACACACACACATATATTCAGTGTTTCCTAGTTCCTGTTCTGCTTTCAATATGATGTGATGTGAATTAAAAGTTACTTACATTCGTTACAAATGTATATCTAAAACTAAATTAGCTAGGAAATTTGCTAATGTGTTTAGATTTGTAGAAATGTGTTCATATTGTATGTAATCAAAATGTCTTTCCAGAAGACGCACTCTCAAAACCATGCGAAGGATGGCAGGATTTATCACTAAATATATATTAGCGAGTTGTAGTACTACGAGCTGTGAGCCAAGCCTGATGACTATACAACAGATACCATGTGAAATAACATTCGATAATAACTCAAACACTATGCTATACTCAACGATGTTGTTAGTAGAGTAGCCACTGCAAATACCTTGCATGCTCACCAGCTCACAATTTGGAGAAAAGGTAGCCCATGATACGAAGGATAGGTTCCGAGTACTACGACTAGCACCATTGTCATAACCAATATACGGTTTGAGAGTGGTTGTCATCTGCCAACCAAAAGTAAAAAGAATCAATAAAAACCATGGAAACTCTGAAAAGCACACTATAAACACACTCAACACACCTATAGACAATATGTACACAGTGTACTACGCATGTGATCAAGCATATTATTTTTTGAGGTATAACCCATTTCTAGGTTGCGACAGAGGAATTTCATCGAGATCTACTAAGTCATAAACCCATTTTTCAAGGACACACTTGAAAATGTATGGGCCCAACCACATAACCCAGGAACACAATTTATCAGCCTCCTGGTCATATAAGAGTATCCTTTCTCCATCTGAGAAGACTCTAGACTTGACACTTTTTTCATATTGCGCTTTGATGCACCTTTTATGAGCTTCGTTGGCTAAAGCGACATAGCGTCGGGTCTCATCCAAACGATTCAAATGCAAAAGGTGCTCCTCTTCTATGAAAGTAGCGGGAAGAATTTCAATGGCTAGTTTGAACGATGGAATTTTGTATTCAATGGGAAGGATCACTTCCAAACCATAAAACCAACTGAAAATGTGTGAATCTGGTAGCAATCCTTACTAAGGTTCAGTATGCTCACAAGGCAACATAGAGCAGTAAATGCCAGTTTGATTTGTGGACCCCTATCATGTGTTGAAGCATAGTCTTAAGAAATTTTTTAATAAATTCAACTTGTTCGTTAGCATGAGGATAATAGGGATTGGAATTTTCATGTGAAAGTCCCAATTTGGCAGTTAATTCGGTCATCGTATGATTCTGAAAATGATTACCATGTTCTGTGACTATCACTTGTGGAACACCAAACCTAACAATCACGTGGTTAAAGAAAAAGTAAGTAACCATTTCGTTAGTGTTGTTGAATTTAGGCATCACTTCGTCCCACTTAGTAAGGTAGTCAACAACAATGATATAACAATGCCCCCTGACCGAGTGAGGGTTACATGTCATAAATTCGATACCCCATTTCGCAAAGGGACCAACAATGATAATGGGATGCAATGGAGCAGGTGAAGCATAGACTTTACGATCGTAGATCCGACACACATGACACTTCTGGACTGCGAGGATACAGTCACGGAAAATGGTGGGCCAAAAGTAACCGACACGTAAGATATTTTGCGTGGTAGCGTAACCAGATAAATTTTTTCTACATGCCCCTGAATGATAGTAATTAAGAACTTTCTCAGCCTCCTCAAGAGTGAGGCACCTCCATGAAATCGTATCCATACCACGACAGTAAAGGGTGTCATTGATAATCACATAATTTCGGGATTGGTATTGGATACGTCACTGCTCAGAGCGGGAGGTATTAGGTCAGAAAGTTTGGGTCTGGAGATAAATAAGAAAATATCCATACCATGGGTTGGATGACAAAATCAGAAAAAATGACTCGTCTAGGACAAAATATTCATATGTAGATTCTGCATCAAGGGAAGGAATCTCACACATTAGTTCGATGAAAACTAGGGATTTCTTCGACTTGGATTTGATGAATTCCAGGTCGAACTCTTGGAGAATAACGATCCACTTAGATTTATTTTCCCTCAGAAATTGACATGACAATATATATGTCATAGGGTTGTAATCTGAAATGATTGTAGGTTTCCAAAGAAATATGTAATGGCGAAATCTCCGGATGGATTGAACGACCGCCAAAGCCAAATTTTCTGCATGAGTATATTGGATCTCAATATTGTTGAGGTTCCAACTCAGATAATAAATGGGATGTTCAGTCCCAATATCATCTTCCTGGACCAACACCATGGATATAGTAGATATGGCGAAAATGAGATACAAGAAATAGTCGCGTTGATAGTCAGGGGGATATAAGAGAGATGCCTGAATCAATACATCTTTCAAGGCATCAAACACTTTCTGTGCAACATCATCCCAATGGAAGGGAATCCCTTTTTTCAGTAAGCGAGTCCGAAGGTGGGGAGTTGGAAGGGGGAGGAAGAGGGAGTGAAAAAGTCCCCATAAGCAATGGATCCTTCAATAATCCAACTCCAACATGTTGATAGGAATGTAGGGTTACCCTACAATAGGGACACTTCCAATAACATTGGAATCAAAGGAAAAGAAGTTGAGTTGATATATGGCTAAAATTCCACCTTTATGAGGGAAGGCGATCATTCAAAAATAATTTTAAATGACGAAAGCCATATCATAAACACATGTACATCCCAGTAGAATATTATAATCAAGAGGTCCGTCAATAACATATACTTAAATGAAGACGATTTTTCCCCCCAGTTCCACTTGGAGAGAATTCAAAATCTCGTAGGGTTTATATGTCCTTCCATCAAATTATTTTAATGTGGTGGTCGATTGATTCAGTTGGGGTGAACCAGTTGCCTTCCAGCAAGACATGGACATGATGCAGGTCAAGGATCCCTCATCCACAATAGAACGATGAATGTTTTTACCATGGAAAGTGACCCGAATCATAAAATATAACTAAGCTGGAAGCCGAGGGGTATAGTTTTCATGAGAGAAAATTACTAGGTTGGAATATGATGGGTCCATACATACGATAGCTGACAAAAAGGCATTCTTTTGGGCAGGGAATTCTGAAACACCTCAAGAGTTGACATAACTAATGGAGACTAAGCCAAGTTTTCAACTACGTTATAATTTTTGGCAACTCTTGCATGAGGGTTGTAAGAAGAATTATGGAGAACACCCTTTGAAGGCTTGATAGTCAATTCCAGAGGTGGAACAAAATCATATGAGGTCGGTGCCGAACTAGCAGGTTGATCAGTAACTCGACCATTCAGTGGATTCAAATTACCATAGTCTTTATTCCAAGTGCCCACCAAAACATCAGATTTCAACTTTGAGGAGGAAAGAGTAAAAACCGTGTTAGAGGAAGAGGGGTCCTAGGTAATCATATGAGTCTCCTGATTGGGAAACGGGTCGGTCAACACAACGGGAGAAGTGAATGATTTAAGAAACTGATTCACTTCAACACGGTGTGGACAATCATGTGTAAAGTGATCCTCGTTGCAAATCAAGCATAGGTATCAAGGCTTTCTTTTCTCATCGGAATATGAATTTTTTTGTTTATCCTGCAGTGAGGAATCCTTCTTTTTATTACCTTTACCTTTCTTCTTGCTTCCAGGTTGTTGTTGAGATTTTCTTTTATCAGATGAAATGGAATTTATCTTGGAAGCAGAAGCTACAGGAGGGTGGGATTGAGGGCTTTGCGCAGGAGCGATGAGAGTAATACCAGATGGTTTACTCACCAACAATGAACTGGTAGAACCAGTAATGCCATTAGCGGCATGGGATTATTTACTAGGTGGAAGAGGAACAATGTTTTAAGGTCTCAAAGTGTTTGGTATCTTATCATAGAGCGTTCCTGATTAGGTATAAACAATATCTAAATATTGAGCACGGGAAAAAACTTTCTCTTTGGTCACAAATCCACCTTTGGCCACACCTTCTGTTATTGGAGCTAACAGAGATTTAACGAACCATTTTTCTAACAACTTATTGGACACAAAGGTCTTGAAAAACTGGCGACGACGCGTCCACTCATGAATGTGATTTGAAATGTGAGTGGAATCTGATTTTTTGAAGTTAGTCAATAGTTCCATTCCAGTTTTGTATCTTATGGGTAACTGGAAATGTGTGAGGAAGGTGGTGGCTAAAGTGCTGAAATAATGAAACGATGCTATAGGTAATTCAATATACCATTTAGTTACGGTACCTGTAAGCGTTTGTTGGAAAAGGCGAAGTCGAATGGAATCATCTTTGAAGGAGTTAGATGAACAACACAGATGATACGTCATGACATGGGATGATGGGTATTCTCCAAGATTCCCATTGAACTTTGGGATATCAGAAGGCAACTTGGTGGGAATAATTGACCACCATGGCGAATGAGAAATGGGTTCATCAGTAAGCCAATTTAAGTCTGGTAATTCAAGATTAGCCACAAAAGGAAAATGTCAATTAAAGTACGGAGGGGGATGACCTAGATAAGAAGGAATAGACTGAGCAATGGGTACCTGCATGATTTTATAAGGAGGGTTCTAATAATAAGGAACCTGGTTACTAGGATATGGATGATTTTGATAACCATCATACAAGTGAGTCTACTACGCAACCCTAGGATGACGATAAATTTTTTGGAATGGTTGGATTTGGATTTGCTGGCCTTGAAATGGTGCATGATGAGGTCCATACTGTTGCTCGATAAGGGTTTGTATTTCCCTCTGGTATGGTGGGTTTGGTTGAGACTATGCCAATTTTTGAAGAATTTTACCTATCGAAACTTGAGGAGTACCTTATGTGCCTTATGTACCTTATGTACCTTGAGAAGATGAGGCATATTGTATAGTTTGATTAAGTGGTACCTGGACAGAACCAGATACCGCTGGAATAGGCTGTAAAGGTTGTTTCACATGTATTTGAGCTTGTTGAGGTGTTGATGGATAGATAGGAATTTATGATGAGGATGGTGTAGTTCAAGGATTCAACAATCGATCCCAAAATGAACTAGGTTGAATGGGTAAAGTAGGTTTCCAAACACTGGCAGCCATTCCAGGATAAGGCAGACTATAATTAGGCGGGTTACCATATTAACGCATACCAACAATAGGTTTCCCCTTGCGAAAGGAGGAAAGGATGATGGAGGCAACTGCGATCCAGATGGAAGGTACCCAACATAAGGAGAGTTAGCTTGTTGAGGGTAGCTTTGTCCACTGATATAAGGACCAACGTGCTGCTCTATTGTAGGTGTAGTCAGAGGAAGAGGAGCAGATTATGTGTAATTCATAAGAGAAGTTCCTGATATTATTCCCGAATTAGATGACATGGGAGAGGTCCAAGGACTGGAAGTCACACCAGAAAGGTACCAGTTAATGATTGAAAACCAAGCGGGATGAATGGGCCACCGTACAAATGAGTTTTTGGTGATGTCGCGAACATAGATGAGGAAGCGACACTTGATGTCTCAACCATAGTGGTGGACACAGGTTGGGAGTTTGAATCAGTTCCAGTCATGGCTAACGATCCCAATGAATATTTCTACGAGAGATCCAAAGATAGGCCCAAAGAATCAGATAAAGGAGATTGTGTCAGAGATCTAAGAGGTGGAAGATGACCCGTTTGATAAAAATGAAGTCCTTCCCAATGAATATGAGTAGAAGGACGAGGCTCTTCTTGATGGATCTCTTCAATACTCAAAATTCTATATGGAAGTGGTTCTCCATCAGGTCCAAGATATATTGGTTTTGTTTGGGACAAAGGAAGAGAAGAGGAAGGTCCCGAAGAATCAGGTGAAGATGGTTGAGGCTACTCAGGTTCAATAACCTCAGGAAACAAAGTGTCTAACTTGGGAAGGTTAGGTTCAATGACCTCGGGTAACAAAGTTTCAGGGACTTCTGTTTCGATTGTGCCAGTGTCACCAACAAGAGTATATGTAATCTCAGGTTAAGAACTCAAAGGGATAGATGATTCTGACAGATCAATATCAGAAGGAGGGCCAGAAGTAGTGCCTGAATTTCTTGATTCAATATTTTGTGTTTTATTATGTTTTTGACGTTGGTTAGGTGTAACCTCTGGAGGAAGAGGAGGCTTGTTTTTAATTCTACGTGAACAACGAGGAGGGGGATTTCGTTCTTCCATGTTGGATAATAAAATTTATTAAAACAAAAATAAATAAATAAAAAAGAGGGTAATCTATGCATAAAGGATTACTAAGAAACTGTGAATTGCAATATACACCTTCGAGAACTAAGGAATTAACGTACGACAACCAATCTCCCTGAATGTTGTGTTCAGTGTATCACGGTATACAAGGAGGCATACTCGGTTACCTATGGATGGATAGAAACCTATAGGGGACTCCCAAAATATACTCGAGGATACGTGGGAGTGTAGTTCGTTGTAGTGTTTTCTAATGTGTAACCAATCGATGGGATCATTCCCATATACTTTTCATGCATGGAGCACCATATGATGTACCCGAAGGTACAACGAGAACGATCCTATACACTTACGTACGTGTAACAATATTTCACCCCTAGGATGTAACGCTGGAAAACAAAGACAACTCCTACGTTTAACGATGATGAAACACTTCTCTAGCCTAGACCTCTAAATGTTTGCGTTAATGTTACAAATGCTCCTTAGGTTGATTCAATAAATTTTTCTATTCATATTTTATTAGGTTACAGTTTTAGGGCTCACCACAAATGTCACCTGAATATCCTAAGATGTAAATCAAGCATGAGAAATTAGAAATATTTGATCTTTCAATGAAATCTAGCTAAGGAAGGGAAGAAACAATCAATATGAAACACATAATATGCAACAAACAAGATGCATGATGCAATTTCCCTTTTCATGCAACTGTTCCTATACTAATGCACACATAAAACCCTAAATGCCAATGCAAATTTTTTCTTCTCACCACACTTAATTTTCATGAATGAAGAAAACTAAGATGCAAATGTTCAATTACTGATTCAATTACACTTTTCAGAACGAGGACTAAAAAACAATTCATCTAAGTGATAAAAAACCAAACAAAATCAGTTTGCAAGCGACCAAATGATAAGTTCAAAGAAAAATCAAAACAAATTCCTACCAAAGGCAGACAAACACAAATGAAAACCAAATGGAGGTTTTTAGAGAGACCAAAAGACACTCATGGTCAAAGAAGTTCAACTAGAAGCATGTTGATCAAAGAGAGGCTAAAAAACCACACAAAATTTGTGCAAAAAATAGGGCCCAACGCTGGTGCAAAGGAGGCACCAGTGCTTTGCAGCGGTGGTATAGAGTGGGCCTTAGTGAGGTGCAATGATCTGTTAGAGGCACTGGGGGATGGGCCTGGGAAAGAGGATTCCAACAAAAGAATTGTAAAAATGGTTGAATTAAACCACTTCCTAGGTCTATTCGTTGTTGGATGATACAACAAAGGTATGTCAAGGAGGTAATCAAAGACAATGGACAAGGAAAACCACCAAGGGAATACTCTGCTCTCTAGTACGATCACCAATTTGTTATACAAGATTTACGATTGCGGCCAAAAGTATCTCCCCTAGGTTTGGTGGTCAACATAGAACAACAAAGAGATAAGGAACCCAATGCTTTTCCTTAAAGTAAATAGATGACAGAGTGAGGCATACCTGGAACTTGTCACACAATTCACTCCTTCTTTAGCTTGGAAGCGCCAATTACAGCTCCGATTTCCAAAATTAGAAAGTGCACAGTCAGATAACACAAGCCAAGAAACTACAAGATATTTAATATAATCTAAATACTCTATTCAATAGATCAACATGGTATTGAAATACATGAATCAACATCACATATTGGAAAAAAATAATTATTTGCATTAATATAAATAGAAGGTTATTACAACCATAAGTAGCAGTTGATAATGTAGAAGAGCTCCTCCAAGTTGTTGACTTGTCCTTTCGTTGTCAGAATATGCACCTCCAATCACCTTAATGCATGAGATAATAAACACTCACTACAACATCATAAGGGCATAGTTTCTCCAAATCCAAACATTCATTCATTCTTCATTCTAAAATTTGCATAGGAAATATGGTAAATATATAGGAGAGTAGGGTAAGTTGGGAGTTCTTATCCAATTACCATTCCAAAGTTTTAGATCCACCTTTGATGGAGGGATAGGATCAAAGGATAAGTGGTGAAAACTCTAAATTAGGGTAGGATATGATTCGAATGTTTAATCCAAGGTAAGTGGTTGAAACAAATTATGGAAACTCCAAGAAAGTGAAGCGTTTGGAATGCTGATCATTCTCCTGGATTTCTAGAACCAACGCAGGTGCCAAGGGGAAAAACCTGCTATTGACCAACGCTATCCACAATGGAGCAACCTATAGGTAGTTAGACCCCAAGAGGCATACAGGGAGTGTTGGTCCTTAAATTGGCTCAGATGATGCAATTTAGGGTTGGAACTCTAGGGGATGAAAGGAAAATGCTTAGGGCTTTGTGCAAAATGATGACAAGGGGGAATATTATGTTGATTGATCCCATTAGGAGGTTCACTGATCGGATGTGAAAAAAAGGCATATAACAAGTTCTATAAGAAATACTAGTATTCATAATACCTAATCATGAGATTCGAAGAAAGTGAAGACTTGGAATGCAGGTTCTCCCAATTAAAGAACCAAGTTGATGAGATGAAATTTAGTTTGTTAAAATAAATGGATTTATCATATTCTTATGAAGTCCTTCAAAATGGAAAAAAAATTGAACATAAATAGGAAAGCATGTAAAATAAGATGGAATAAATGCAAAAAGAGATGGAAGAAATTCAAAAATCCATGGATTCCATAGAAATCTTATCTCTGAAAGGCTTTCTAAAAGGGATATGTAGATGCAAGAAAATCATGAAAATTAGAAGAACACATGTGTTGGGAATCAATCTCACATGAGGAGTATTTTATCATAGTTTGAGAGCACAAATATCAGATCCTATAATCATGATCATTCACCACTCCAATATTTTTGTGGTATCAAGGGTTCAACTCAACTCCAAGAAACGATTTCATTCCAAATATTTATATGAGAAAGTTTGATGGAAAAGATCTTATAACATGGATATTCTAGATGGAGAAATACTTTGATATACACCAATTTCCAACCATACAAAAGGTAATTATTGCATCATTGTATTTAGAACAAGATCAATTTGTATGGTATCAATGGATTGGTTAAAGGAAAACTAATTCTAGTGTATCTTGGTCCATTTTTACATAGGAATTAATAACACATTATGAGAATATTAAGAGAAATACATTCTTTAGTCAATTGGTAAATGTTCAACAAAAATGTCCAATTATAGAGCACATTCAATAATTCCAAAAGTTGAGTCTTAGAGTAAAGAACATTCTATAGGATAATTTGTCAGACCTATTATGGGAAATTTAAAGGAAAACATCCAACATGAGGCGCATAACCTAAATCTCTAGAGCATGATTTTAGAGTAATAAGGAAAGTTGAAAGTAAAAATATGGCTTCTAGAAGAGTGGTCACTAACAACTATAGAGAACATCTTACTTCAATCTCTCTTAACCTCTCTCAACCAGTGAGGTTGACACCTTAGCAAATGGATGAAAGAAGAGAAAAGGGACTATGTTTCAATTGTGACATTAAGTACAATAACGGGTATACATTTGGTGAGAATAAATTATTCTACGTATATTATTAATAGGAAGGATTTAAAAAATTAGAATCGTCACATAATATAGAGCTAGACGAGACTACTCCAACAACATATTGTCATGTTTTGGCTAGCATTAGTACTCTAAAAACCCTCAATATAGAAGGATATATCAAAATGAAAAAGATAATAATGTTGATTGATTTAGGTAATACCCATAACTTCATCAATTACAAATTGGTAAAACTGATCAATTGCATTGTATTTGCAATACCAATATTTCAACTAATAATTGTAGATGGAGGTACCATAAATTATGCAAGGAAGTGCCATAGTATTAAGCTAAATATGAGATTATTCATTGAATAGTCGCATGATTGCAATACAAAAATAACCAAGTGCATTAGATAAATTTGTGTGGGAAAATATTATGTAAGAATTCACAACTCAAACAAAAGATCCTTTTGGAAGTGCACACTTCTCATATAGAACATTTTAGGTTTTTGAAAACTTATAATAAGATAAAGAAGGATATTTTTGGGAAGGTCTTAAAACTAATGTTTGAAATTTTGTGGAAGAATGTGTGGTCTACTGACTCCTAAACTATTGTCACAATAGATTCGATAAAAATAGACTGAAACCTAAAATCTATACTATGAGGGCTAATTTTCCATAGATTTATGGATTTATTAATGATTGTTTCTTGATTATGCATGCAATATATAAAATGTGGAAAATAAAGAACAAATAGATACAATCACTCATAAGTCATAGTGAACCCTAAAATATGACTTTGGAAACCCTTACGAGAGAAAACCTAGCTAGAAGGTGAGGCTACTCTGATCTCTTTTTCTCTGAATGGAAAAGATGCAAATAGAAATGAGTAAGACCCATGGACCATTGACAACTATAGAACACAAACTATCTCAACGAATTGCCAATGGAGCATCCATGACAGTTTATTGATCATTACAACCATAATAACTAGAATTATAAAACCATGGGTTAAATCACTTGTTGATAGTGTTGGACCCGCTAACATTCAGGGGATCTCCCCGATACGAAGTCCCATCTAGAATTCACACCGTTTGGAGTAGGAGTCCTAACAATGGGGTGTTAATGATCTGCCTTGGTTTGAAAAATTCATAGAGTGGTGCACGATGTCTTTGGTGAGAACAAGTGTGTGACCCTACGGAGAGTTAAGTGTGATGCATGACGGTTCCTTCACACGAAGGGTAAAGAAAGTGCACCCCTTGGAATCCTGTAATAGAATGATGCTTAGAAGGAACACACGAGCAAAAAGACATCACACAAAATAACAAGAAGAAGAGTCCACAAGTTAAGGTGACAGATTAACACATCAACACGAATTCAACAAGATACATATAAATGCAAACGAAATAGTTGATAAGAATATGCATAAGTTAAATAACATACATCACAAATACATCAAGAGTAGTCCTACTATATTAAAAATATATGCATGAAAGCGTGCCAACTCTGAGTTTTATTAAAAGTGATAGTTCCAATCATACATAAAACATTTGACGAGGCACTTTCCCCAATAGTAGAACGTGAAGTCTATAAGTACACCTGATCCTCACAATAAGTATACTCCCTCTATGCTACAGATAAGACAAAACTTACGCAAAAATTCCAATCTCTTCCTAAGCCTAAGCCTAGCTAAAATCTTGGCTCCCAAAAGCCCCATTCATGAGATATGAGGATATATTTATAACAAAGGGGGGTGACTCTTAGCATGCCCCCTTTGTGACTCTTGGACTCTCCTCATGACTCTTCAACTTCCTTAAAAAATAACTCGTTACTAATCCAGGTGGATATCAGTGGCCAGCCACCTATTCCATTTGGACCCGCACAATCAATTCTTGCGGCTTTTCACTTTCAGCACAACTTACTATTTTTAGCAGGTTTTTGGGTCCTGCACTCCCGTAGCCGTTTTGGGGCCTTAATGATTTAGGTGGATATTGGTGGCCACCCACCTATTCCATTTGAACACCCACCATCATTTCTTTCAGTTTTAAGCTGCAACACAACTTACTATTTTTAGCAGTTTTTCAGGTCCTGAACTTCGAGAGCCGTTTTGAGGCCCTAAACGACGCTTTTTTGGAAAAATCGGGAGCAACATGGGTCTGCAACCCATGTTTCTCACACCAAAAGTTGTAATCCTCGGATAGATATTTCTAATGAGCTATTGAATGCGTCAAATGGATATCGTATGCCAAAGCTACGTCCCCAGGAAGTTGAAACACCAATTTACCCAAACAGGGCCCATGGTTTTGGTGCTTCATCTCCTAGGGTTAGGTTTTTGGACGTTTGGAGTTTTCCATTGTTTCTCAATAATAAATAGGCCCTCGAGCCTCATTGTAAGACAATTTAGAGGTCTATATCCACGACATCTCTTCTCAGAGATACGTTACCAGCACCCTAGCTAGTTTATTTCCATTATGTGTGTAAGCTTATTTTTGTTATTTGATATTAATGAAATGAAGCATTATTTTTGCTGCATCTCTGTGTTTATGTATATTTCTGTATTTTATTACGTTCTTGCATAAATCTGGATCAGTTACATTACATATGACTCTTCTCATTCCAACAAGGACACTTTGAATTTCAATTTTACAATAATTAGAAATAATATTACATTTTCCACTCGTACCCATATAAGAAAAAATAGGGACAACCTAAGAAGAAAAAATACTATGATGCTAGAGTTGGGGTGAACTCAAGCTGGGAAACTTTGACTTGATGCTTCTCAGTCACATATTGGTGCCAAGCTCAGTACTGTTCGATGGTCTCCCCAAACCACTTGATAGTGTCCGTGTTAAATTTAGATAACTATGGTGTGTTCTATGCTTAATGAAAATTTACTTCAATCTTTCTTAGCCCCGATTCCATTTAGAAATCACATAAACATGAAAGTAAAAAGCTAATAGAACAAAATAATAGATCAACAGAAGACAAGCCAATAATAAAGACCAGATTTTACAATTCTTCTTGTCGAGCAAAGATATAGGATAGTGTGTGTTATGACAGTCAACAAGATGCACCAGCTAGCAAAGTATTTCTCAACATCAGATCAGCTAACCCTCCAAAATGTCACACACAACCCTCAAAGACAACTCATCAAAAGTCAACGTTGGTCAACCAAAGTCAATGCATAAAAGTCGACACAAGATAGTCAATGCAGAAAGTCAATGATGCAGATTTAGGGCTTCAGTCAACCTTCTCCTTTTTCCTCGATTTTTTCCCCAGCTGTATGGCCTTCAAAAATTGGATTTTTAGCAAATTTTGGAGGTCAAACGGTCAAGGGTTGACCACAATAAATGCGCAACGAACAACCTAAAATAGATCCACAGATATCCCCAGCTTTAGCTCTGAACGTGTGAAGGAGAGAGGCCTCCAAAGGCTATCGAACCAATCAGATCACAATGAGATAAAGTAGAAATTATACAAACATATGTATATCAATGGATTCAATCCGATCTAATAATGTACTAAAGCTAGATACTGAATCCTTCTACAAATCAATTGTGGAAATTAAACACAATCGCCAATCACATTAAGCAAAGAAAGAATCAAATCAAACCACAACACAGATAATTTCCATGGGAAATATTGTTGCTCAAAACCCCTCTATCTTCTATTGTATATTAACCATGGAATCATGAAATAATTACAATGTGCACTTCTCACAAGAGTCTCCTGCACTCTCACAACTATCTCACACAATCCTGGACAAAATTGGCCAACACTTAGCCAATTCTCAGCCTCTAAACAACCTACATTTCTTGCGCAATTAGTGATGAATGCAATCCCTATTATTTAGGAATTGGCCTTCCTAAACTACGCAAGGATCATGGGAAATCCAACGGATGTCTGGTTGCATGCGGGAAACCTACTAATCACACAATTGATAGTTAACATCCCTTTAACCTTTGTCTCAACTGGGTCTCCACTGGAACTGACATGCATGCAACTATTAATAGTAAATCATCAATTGCATGGTAGATAATGTGAATTAAATAATATTTAATGCACTTGATCTCTCACTAGTGCAAAAAATAGTTACAACTAGTTCAACTGACCCTAACTCACCTAACTGAGTTAACTGATTACTCATGCATTAAACTAATGCACCAACTGAAATTCGAACTCCATAAGTTATATAATTACTTTGCATGCCTCACCAACCACCCTCAACTCGAAATACATGAGCTAACTAAGTTTATCACACTCAGTTAACTATTACAAGTGATCATCAGATAGGATTACATTTTATTGTCCAATTTAATTAAGGGAAAATTAAATTAGACAGTGCACCAAATTAATTAATTAGTTTGGCCTTCACACTAATGTACCGCTAGGACCTATTGGTCCCACACTAGTGTGTGTGCTGCAATTTCTTGTTGGATTTAAAAACTTCCTCTCAACAAGAAATGGATTATCTGCCACCCCGAACCTACCTCTATGGTATTCGAATTTTCTCCTGGTGAGCACCTTCGTTAGAATATCTGCATCCTGATATTCCATTGGAATGTACTGAAGTAACATAATGCACCTCTGAAAAAAATCTCTGAGATGGTGGTATTGGATTTCTATGTGCTTGGACCTATCATGGAATACCAGATTAACCGATAGTTTAATGCAACTCTGGTTATCACACTGTATCATAGTCGGATCCATATGAGAATCAAACAAACCAATTAGGATCTTTCTCATCTAGATGGCCTTGCATGCAGCTTGACTTGCTGCCATGTACTCTACCTCGGCTGAACTGAGTGCCACAGATCGTTGCTTCCTGATGTACCAAGAAACTGTTGTTGATCCTATGTTGAAGATCCCTCCTGATGTGCTCTTTCTGTCTGATGGATTGCCTGCCCAATTTTCATCCGTGAAGCCTTGAAACTTCACTCCCTCTGTCCATTTGTACCATAATCCATACTCTCTAGTGCCCCTGAGATATCTCAATACATGCTTCCCCGCCTTCCAAAGAGCTTGGTCGGCTTAACCATAACAAATGTCTGGTCTAGTGTTCACCAAGTACATCAGTGAACCCACTAGCTTCCTGTAGATAATAGTGTCCACTACTTCTCCTGAAGTAGCATCTTCTTTCCTCCAATTTCCTGGAATAGGAGTGTCCATGGGTTTACAACTCTCCATGTGAAACTTACCTAATATCTCTTTAGCATACTTTCCTTGAGAAACAAAAAGTTCACCATCTCGCTTCCATATTTCCAAACCAAGGAAATAGTGAAGGAGTCCCATGTCCTTCATTTCAAACTCCCTTGCAAGATCCTCCTTGCATGAATTTATCAGCTACTCATCACCTGTCAAAATTAGATCATCAACAGAAAGTACGATAATCAAGAGATTACCATCAACCACAATTTGGTACAGTTTTGCATCCGCTTCACTTTTGATGAAGCCCAACCCAGTGAAATAGATGTCAATTCGAGTGTACCAAGCACGAGGTGCTTGCTTAAGCCCATACAGTGCTCTCTTGAGTCGACACACATGCGAATCACTGTCGAATATCTTGAAACCTTCTAGCTTCTCTATGTACACTTCTTCCTCAATAAATGCATTGAGAAATGTAGGTTTCACATCCATTTGATGAATGCGCCACCCCATATGCATTGAGAGTGCAAGTATAGATCTAATGGAAGAGTACCTTGCGACTGGTTAAAAAGTCTCTTCATAGTCAATCCCCTCAACTTGTGAGAATCCTCGAGCCACAAATCGAGCCTTGTACTTCTCCTCACTCCCATCCGCAACTTGTTTCACCTTATAGATCCATCTAGATCCAACCACTGATTTTCCGATTGGTCTTGGGACAACCTCCCATGCATTTTTCTTGACAATGGAGTCATACTCCTCTACCATAGCATCAACCCAAATTGGTTGTTGCACTGCTTCCTCAAAGGAAGATGGTTCTGTCACAATACACTTGCTCATAAGAGCCATGTATCTAGTAAACATGTCTAGAGACTATCTCTGTCTGCGCAGTGAAGTAGGGGCTCCTACTTTCTCTGTTGCATCAAGTCTCAATCTATTAGCTTCTGTGGTGTGCACCTTCTACCATTTCTAGTGGATGGATCTGCATGAGTGTTTTCTGCCACTCCATGATACTCCACATGTGGCTGCTCCACATCTTGAGGTTGATTATTTGGAACCAAACAGTCCTCCTCTTCATGCAAATCCATCTTCCTCTCAAGGGACAATCTCATGGCTTTCTCCTCATCAAATTTTATATCCTGTCGCACAAAAATCATTCTTCCGTTTGGAAAATACACTCGATAATTGTGGGGAGTTTCAGCGTACCCCATAAATATCCCAATCTCAGTTGTTGGTTCAAGCTTCTTCCTAGTGTCTTTGCGCACATGCACATAAACAAATGAGCCAAAAATCTTAAAATATGAAACATCAGGTCTCTTACCAGTAAAATCCTCTTCTGGTGTACTCATGCGAAGTATCCAATGACGACAACGGTTTTGCACAAATACCGTTGTGTTGCATGCCTCCACACACAGATGCAATAATAGGCCCTGATCATGCAACATCGCTCGTGCAACACCCATAATTGTTTTGTTCTTTCTTTCTACGACCCCATTGTGCTATGGGTTATGAGGCGCAATCAACCCTCTCTGAATTCCTTCTTTGTTGCAGAAGTTCTTGAATTCATTGGAGATGTACTCACCACCATTGTCACTCCTAAGAGCCTTCACCTGCTTCCCTCTGTCTTTCTCCACCAGTGATTTGAACTCAAGAAATTTTGAGAACGTCTGATCTTTCTTCTACATGATGTATATCCAACACTTTATAGAAAAAACATCAACAAATATCACATAGTACTTATGCTTTGTTGTCGAAGCAGTAAAGAATGGTCCACACACGTCTGAGTGAACTCTCTCAAGGATTTTTGAAGCTCGGTTCTCCTTATCATGAAAAGTGGCCTTTGCATACTTCCCCATAGTACATCCCCTGCATGTGTCTGACTATGCAAGAGTGCCCTTGGGAAGACCCGTAGAAATTTGTTGCATGAAATTCAAGGCTCCATGGTGTAGATGACTCAATATCATATGCCATAACTCATCCTCATCCTGGCTCACCACTTTGTTCGCCTTACCCATCAATTTTGTGCAACCAGATACATCAAGTTTATAGAGATTATTCACAAGAATCCCAATCTTCTTGGCTTGTCCTATTGTTTTGTGTCGCAGGAAATATTTTCCTTCACTGAAAAGAACATCATAGCCTTATCCTCCAACGTTGCGACCGAGACAAAATTTTTCTTCAAGCTTGGTACATGCATTACATCTTTTAATTGAAAGGGTTTACTTGACTGTCTCTGGAAGGTAACTGTATCGATCCCGGTAGAACTGTACTGCCCATCATCACCCATTTTGATATGCATTTGGAGGTCCTCCAAAGGCTATCGAACGAATCAGATCATAATGAGAGAATGTAGAAATTATACAAACATATGTATATCAATGGATTCAATCCAATCTAATAATGTACTAAAGCTAGATATTGAATTCTTCTACAAATCAATTGCGGAAATTAAATACAATCGCCAATCCCATTAAGCAAAGAAAGAATCAAATCAAACCACAACACAAATAATTTCCTAGGGAAAGCTTGTTGCTCAAAACCCCTCTATATTATATTGTATATTAACCATGGAATCATGAAACAACTCTTCTCACAAGAGTCTCCTGCACTCTCACAACTATCTCACATTGTCCTGGACAAAACTGGCCAACACTTAGCCAATTATCAGCCTCTAAACAACCTGCCTTGCTTGCCCAATTCTCGATGAATGAAATCCCTATTCTTTAGGAATTTTGGCCTTCCTAAAATGCGCAAGGATCATGGGAAATCCAATGGATGTCTGGTTGCATGCAAGCAACCTACTAATCACACAACTTATAGTTAACATCCCTTTAACCTTTGTCTCAACTAGGTCTCCATTGGAACTGACATGCATGCAACTATTAATAGTAAATCATCAGTTGCATGGAAGATCACTGATTGTGAATTAAATAATATTTAATTCACTTGATCTCTCACTAGTGCAACAAACAGTTACAACTAGTTCAACTGACTCTAACTCACCTAACTAAGTTAACGGATTGCTCATGCATTAAACTAATGCATCAACTGCAATTTGAACTCCATAACTAATATAATTACTCTGCATGCCTGACCAACCACCCTCAACTCGAAATACATGAGCTAAATAAGTTTATCACACTTAGTTAACTATTACAAGTGATCATGAGATAAGATTACATTTTATTGTCCAATTTAATTAAGGGAAAATTAAATTAGACACTGCACCAAATTAATTAATTAATTTGGCCTTCACACTAATGTATCGCTAGGACCTATTGGTCCCACACTAGTGTGTGTGCTTAAATTTCTTGTTGGACTTCAACAGAGAATGTGTGATGAGATGATGAGAAAATGATTTCCAAGTCTCTCCAATTTATATCCATCAGTGAGGGTGTGTGACATATCTATTACGTTTGTGAGCCTACATTACAAATCTGGCCGACCTAACACATGTGTGTAAAATAAAATCAAAATATATGTTCTTCTTATCCAAACAAGATGATCTTTAGATCAATCTTGCACCTCTCCGAAAGAAGAATCCAAAAAAATATATAATCATCATCATATGAGCAGTGAAACCTAGAGTTTGGACCTAGTTTCCCAAAATTAACACTCCCTCTCAAATAGGGAGAACTCCATCTGTCCACCTATGCCATCCAGAGATCAGTACCATCTTGTACCATGATATAGCATCGTGAGTCATTCTGTCATAACTTGCTTTGTTGGCTCTCATCGCAAATATAATAAGGAGATTGAGTCACAAAGACATCACGCTCTACTGACACGAAGTCAGATTCAAATCAAAAGAGTCACATACTAAACCGAAGTCAGTTTAGAGGATACAACCTCAATAGAATAAAAAAGAGTCACATACTAACCCAAAGTTAGTTTACTGACCCGAAGTTAGTTTAGAGGTAAGAACCTCATCAGACTTGATCCCAGATAAAGGTGTTGGACATGTGCCATCCTATACATAGAGAGTACGGCAATATATGGTACATCCATCAGTATTTCTATTGATCTCTCTCCACATTTCCCACCTCATTGTCCAAATGGGATATACTTCCCATGAGTCTAAAAATCCATGTGTAGGGTGCGTGTGAGGCATAGTTCAAAGAGAGGTGAACCAACTCAATATCATAATGGTGGGGCAGAAGCACAACAAGGTTTGGCAAGCCTAGCCCCGTGTGTGCTTATAGCTCCAAGAAGCTATCCCTAAGCCCCCTAGAGCTCCCAGAGCTCATAGTCCAACTCAAGGAGGAACCTCAGAATAATGTCTTACCATGATTCCAAGCTTCTTAAGGAAGGTTAGGAACTTGACCTTCCCCATGGGCTTTGTGAGAATATCTGCTACCTGCTCATCAGTTCCTATATGATCGAGCCTTACGGTGCCTCGCTGTACCATATCCCAGATAAAGTGGTACCTGATATCAATATGCTTAGATCAATCATGGAACACGGGATTCTCAGAAAGACCAATCCCACTCTGGTTATCACAAAGGATAACAGTGGTATTTAGCACATGCCCAAACAACTCACCGAAGAGATTTTGCGACCAAACAACTTCACAACATGCCATACTCACTGCAATGTATTCGGCCTCAGCGGTTCTCAAAGCTACCGACTTCTACTTCCTACTCATCCAAGATATCGAAGCAGAACCCAAGGTGAAGCAACATCCAAATGTTCTCTTGCGATCCATCACAATGCCAGCCCAATCAACATCAATTTACCCATGGAGTCTCAAAATACCAGCAGTGTATCTCAACCCATAGTTGATCATGCCCCGAAGATATCTCAATAGATTCTTGGCACCAATCCCGTGAGTGTGATGAGGATCAACCATGTGTTGACTAAAAGTGTTCACGAAAAAACATACGTCCGGACGTGAGTTCACTAGGAACATCATGGCCCCCACGAGTTGTCGATACTCGGTGGGATTTCCCTACATGGGCCCAGCAACATTTCCACACAACTTCTTAAAGTTGAGTTCCATCGGTGTTGACACAGACTTACTGTCCACCATACCAAATCTCTCTAGGAGCTTCACGACATATTTTCCTTGAGAAAGGAAAATCTCGCCTGGCCTTTGCCAGACCTCCTGTTACACCATTTTTTGGTCATCTAACCTATTATCATTAGATGGACCCAAGTACATCATGTAAGACCAATTTTACTCCAAGTAAAATTACTTTCACTATGAAAATAACTTAGTAAATCACCTTTATTAAGTCATTTATGGTCTAAACAGGAAACCCCATAAGGAAATATTAAATAAATATACATTTGTTTGATTTTCCTCAAGAAATAATTAATTAAACAGTAGTTTAATTAATATTTATAGTTATATTTAACCCAAAACAAGGAAATTAATTAGATAAATCATTACTTATCTTATTATTTTCTAAGAATAATTGTTTAGCTCTTATTTAAATAATATTCTTTGTTAAATATGACTAATTCACCCTTAAATAATTAAATAAATCATTATTTATTTGATTATTACTCAACCGTATCCTTAAAAAGATAAATAAATCATTTATTTATTTATTATTTACAAACAAGGGGATTTGACTCAAGTCAAATTCCTTTTCCCTCCAAAAAATATAATAAAATATTCCATAAAATTTGGATCTAGATTTGGTTAATAATATTTTAATTATGCACCAATATCTAGACTAACTCAATATTTTGTTATAAATAGAAGGGTTTTCCCATTCATTTGTCACCTAAATATCACTCTAGATCTCAACGCTTGGTCTGGGTTTTGATCCATAATCATAGCCATACTTTTCCATTTTTGTCTGGGTTTTCTACACCATCAAGAGAGAGAAGTTCTAAATCTGAAGTGTTGAGGACTCACAAGAACCCATCCCATTGAGGAGAACAAGGAACACCCTCTTGTGTTTTCCTCCCAGGTGCCATTAATACAATTATTCATTGGATATATTCTTGTCTTGTCTATTGGACCTATGGAGTAAATCTTAATTTTCTACTGTTTAATATCTTCTAATGCATAGATCTAGATTTTTTCAGCATTTGTCTTGATCATCTAATTGCAGATCTGAAGATATTAGCAATCATTTCTGCTGTTAGGGCTATAAGTTATGCGTAGCTAAAGTGGTATTTTTTCGTACACTTCGAATAAAGATTCATACTAACACCTCCAAGCCTAGGAAGTAATGCATCAGTCCTAGGTCTTTCATCTCAAACTCAGAATCTAGCTTGCTCTTACATTGATGAATGAGAGGGTCAACACCAGTCAGGAAGAGATAATCCACATAGAGAAATAGAATGAGAAGATTTTCTCTATCAACCTTAAAATAAAGGTTTGGCTCAACATTACTTCGAGTGAAGCCCAGATTCATCAAGTAGCTATCTATCCTCTCATACCAAGCCCTGGGGGCTTGCTTCAACCCATAGATGGATTTCTTCAACCTGCATACATAGGTGTCTCTATCTCAAACTTCGAACCCCAGAGGTTGCTCCAGATACACCACTTCCTTTATAGAAACACGCAGAAAAGTGCTCTTCACATCCATCTGATGGAGAATCCATCCTTGCGTTGCAGCAAGGGAAATGATAGATCGGATCGTGGTATAGCGGGCCACAAGTGAAAATATATCATCATAATTTATGCCTTCCTTTTGAGAGAAGCCTCGGGCAATAAATCTTACCTTGTACTTTTCATCACTTCCATAAGATCCATGCTTGATCTTATAGATCCATTTCGAGGTGACAACAGATTTGTCCTTCAGTCTTGGGACCACTTCCCAGACATCATTTTTCATATTGGACTCATATTATTCGTGCATAACATCCATAGAAACTTGATTCTTTATGGCTTCATCAAATGATCCAGGCTCATATTGTACAATTGTACTCATGGCTTCTAGATACCCTTGGTATCTATTCGACTTCTTGCTTTAACGGAATATCCCCCTTGGGGAAATATGTATCTCATCATCTTCGAGAGTATCCATGAGCCATGAGGGTCTTCTCTTATTTTAAGGAGGTGAATCAATAGGATCCATAGGTCCTTCAATATCGAGCATCGTTTCATCCTTCAACTCTTCTTGCTTCCCTGCTTCTTCATCTTCTTTGTCTTCCTTGGAGCTAGGAAGATTTCTCACTTTCTTGAGGGAAGCATATTCATCGAAGGTGACATCATGGCATATCTACACTTCTCTTTGACCAGACACATAGATTATATATGCCTTAGAAGTTTCACTGTAGCCCACAAACATCCCCTTCTTTCTAGAAGCATCCATCTTGCTTCTCTTTTCTTTCGGCACATGAAAGTAAACAAGACAACCAAAAACTCTAAAATGAGAAACATCGGGTTTCTTACCAGAGAAGACTTCTTCGGGAGTTTTGGATTCTAGAGCGAAATGTGGGAATCTATTTTGAACGCACACAATTGTGTTCATAGTTTCTCCCTATAGAAACTTTGGAAGACCTTGGTCACAAAGCATGGCGTGAGAAGCTTCCACAATGGTCCTCTTATTTCTTTCAGAAACACCATTTTTCTCAGGAGTATACATAGTTGTGGTCCCCCTCTTAATGCCAGCTTCTCTGCAAAATTCATTGAACTCGTTTGAATCATACTCGTTCCCATTGTCAGTCCTCAAAACTTTGATTCTCTTCTCGGTTTGATTTTCCACCAAGGCCTTGAAGGTACAAAACGATTTGAATGCTTCGTCCTTCTTATTCAAGAAATATTTCTAGGTCTTTCAGGAGAAGTCATTTGTAAAAGTCATGTAATAGGAACATCCTCCCAAGGATGTCATAGGAAACATACCAGATAAATCAGAATGTATCAACTGCAAGATATTAGTTTTCTTTGTGACACTTCAGGGGAATGGTCCCCTTGTATGCTTCCCTTCGGCACAACCCTGACATATACCTTCATGATCATCTTTAAATTAAGGCTTCCCTGTCACCACATTCCTTTCTTCGGGAAGGGATTTTTAATGAAGGTGTGCAAACCTCTGGTGCCATAAATCTGTTTGAAGAGTTGTATCACATGACATAGCCCCCAATGGACTTCCTCCAACTTGATAGAGTGTATCAACTCTAAAACCAATAGTAAGAGCTTCCTTGAAGTTCTTCTTCCAGATATGTACCTTTCCATCAACGAATGCTACCTTGAACCCTTTTTCTTCCATTTCCGAAATAGACACAAGCTTTTCTTCAAATCAGTTACGTACAACACATCTTGTAAACAGAGGACTTGACCTTGAGATAAATGACGGGTCACAGTCCCTATCCCTTTCATGAGATAGGTAGCATTATCTCCAAGTATAATTTATAGATTAGTATCCTTCTCAATCAAATTAGAGTGGGATTTTTTATAACCATTTAGGTGACTTGAAGCACCACTATCAATCAACCAGACATCTAGGGTGTCAGGAGGAGATGCAGCAGAGAGGGAAGGTACAAGAATAAATTCATTTCTCTTATTATCAATAACATTAGACTCATCGTACCTGGAATTTATTGACCTCTTGAAAGGTCTCCCATTTCCACTACGATCAAGGGGAGACTTCATTTTTCCTTTGAACCTGATCCTTTGATTGCCATTCCCCCTGGAGTTTTTGTTGTCATCATCCCTGGGAGAGTCCCTTATATTAGGGAACTCTCTTACATAGTGACCAGACTTGTTACAAGTGTAACATCTTCTCTTCCTTCCTTTGGGCCCCGATCTTCCATGGTTTTGATTTCTCAGACCACCATTGTTCCTCTTATTTACATGAGCGGTGAAGGCACTAGGGTCACCTCCATTTCCATTAGAGGGATTATCTCTCTCTATTATTATTGTCTCCTCTTGAGTGCATCTCGTCAATATTTCATCAAAATCAGGAATCACATTATTATTAAGAATAGTGGTATTGAATACATACCAATCACGGTTCCAAGCGCAATGAGAACCATCTCTCAATCAAGTATTTCTTCTCCAATAGCCAGAAGATTTTTCTTGATTTTAGTGAGCCTCATAAAATAGGATTGAATGGATTCATCCTTGCCCTTCTTGATATTCTTCAATTGATTATTGAAGAAAATAACTTGATTAGCATTGCAAGCCCTGAACATGCTAGCCAGCTTATCATACATCTCTTTATATGTGCTCAACTAAGAAATGTGAGAAACCATAGAATCTCGGATAATCATCTTTGCTTTGATTTTTCCTTTTCTATACTTCGTCTTTGTGGTATAAGGTGCATTTGATGGAGGATCATGAATCTTCCCCTGCACATAGTCCATGACATCTTGATCTTCTAATGCCAAATCTAAGGACATCTTCTATGCATGATAATCAAACTTATCAGTCAAATTATCATCAGAATTTAAACCCCTATATGTTGAGGAGGCCATTGGTCCTTGATAGGATTTCTTCTTCGGTGATTTATTTTCACACTAGCTTGGGCTTTGTATTCAGCTCAGCTCTGATACCATGTTAAATTTATATAACCATGGTGTGTTATATGCTTAATGCAAATTTACTTCAATATTTCTTAGGTCCGATTCAATTTATAAATCACATAAACATGAAAGTAAAACACTGATAAAACACAATAATAGATCAACGGAAGACAAACCAATAATATAGATTAGATTTTACAATTCTTCTTGTCCAGCAAAGATATAGGATAGTGTGTGTTACGACACTCAACATGATGCACTAGCCAACAAAGCCTTTCTCAACATCAGATCAGCCACGCCTCCAAACTGTCTCACACAACCCTCAAAGAAAGCTCATCAAAATTCAACACTGGTCAACCAAATTCAACGCAGAAAGTTAACGCTGCAGATTTAGGGCTTCGGTCAACCTGCACCTTTTTCCTCAATTTTTGTACCATGCTGTAAGTCTTTAAAAAATCACATTTTTAGCAAAGTTTGGAGGTCAAACGGTTAAGGGTTTACCATGGTAAATGCTGGTCAACGCACAAAAAACAACCCTAAAACAAATCCGCGGAATTCCCCAGCTCCAGCTATGCACATGTGAAGGAAAGAGGCCTCTAAAGGCTATCGAACCAATTAGATAAAAATGAGAGAATGTGTGATGAGATGATGAGAAAATGATCTCTAGGTCTCTCCAATTTATATCCTTCAGTGAGGGTGTGTGACACATCTATTAGGCTTGTGAATCTACATTATAAATCTAGCTGACCTAACACATGTGTGGAAAATAAAATCAAAATATATGTTCTGCTCATCCAAACAAGATGATCTCTAGATAAATCTTACACCTCTCCGAAAGAGGAATCCAAAAAAAATATAATCATCATCATATGAGTAGTGCAACATAGAGTTTGGACCTAGTTGCCCAAAATTAACAGTCAGATTGTAAGTGAACTCTTGCCTCCATAACATCCAGGTACAATGTTTTGGAACTAGTCTGAACCTCTTTCTCAATCAGGAGAAACATTGTTCTGATATGAACAAGATCGCTGATGTAGGTTTGTATTTTCTATCTATTCAGATCTAAGTCCTCCTGGGTGGCCATCTGCTTAAGCTGCACCAAGTACTGATCGATCTCTTGCCTGACTTGTGATTTGCATTTAGTCTTAGTGAGTGTGAAAAATGATGGTATCCCCTAGGTTCTCACCATGAAATACAAATTGTTATATATCCGTACATATTAGGCCTAAATGTTTCCAATGAAAGAGGCGATATGCTTATTGTTCTGGACCATAATCTGAACTCTCGCTTTCTCCTGATCTTCCTGCGGCTTCATCTTCTTGACCAAGGTAAGCATTTCCCCCTTGTATCACATTGTCCAATCATGCACGATGGTGATAAAAAATTGTACATTCCCGAGGATGTTGAAAAACTCTCTGCTCTATCATTGTAAGTCATGTAATCGAACACGATTTTACGTTGCCCCCAGGATGACTAGGGACAACTGGTGATCCTGCCCATGGATTCCCAGAAGTAACCCTGCCTAACTGAAGAACACAAATATTTGTTTGGGAAAAGGATGGTGTGTAAATTATTGGACCTACTAGATGACTAGGATGGAGTATCGTAGCCGACATAGAGGATGGTTTGGGCATAGTACCATTCAGGAAACCAGTGGTAGCCATAGATGAGACGGGTGGAATGCCCCAGGAAGAAGTAAACGATGTAGACAAAGGAGTAGGGATAGACACACTAAGATATGGCACCGTTGTCATGGCAGTCGATACTGTTGATGCAGACGCTAGGGAAGTCTCAGACTCCGCCATAGGATAAATGGTGGATAAGGACACATAAGTGTAAGCCAGTGTAGAACCGTCAGGATTAAATTTCAGTAAGGTAGGCCCTAAAGGATTATTCAAAGGTGGATTGGTAGGAGCGTCAGTGTTGTCTTGCCCAAGTTTCAATAGAAACCAGATCGCTATCAGTGGGGTCAGACACAAATTCCAACACTATATGGTGGTCTAAGTCGCGAGTGTCGATAGGCCCTTTCCTTGCAGGAGAAACAAGTCCACTTTGTTTAGGAAGTAAACCATGAAGAGGACATGAACATCGACGTGAAAATTCAGCCAGGGTGATAGTAAATAAAACACAGCTAAGTTAGTGCAAACACCCTAAGGCCAAAACTACTGACTCAAACCAAAGAGCGCACTCTAGAAACTTCCTAAAAGACAACACACAAAAACATAATACAAATAAGTTGGCAGTGGCATAGTTATACTAGCGACCTACTTCCCAACCCTTTTAGCTACGAACTTGGTACAAGGTCCCCCACAAGTGGAACACCCTTCGAGAGGACTGAGAGTGTCTGACTAATATTCACCCTAGGTACAGTGAAGATGAACCCGATCCTGCACCTGTGTATGAACCCTAGAAAGAAAGGCCACTATGGTCACCACGCACAATAACACGACCTAGGGGGAAATTCGTAGGACAAACCAACATGCAAGGGCAGGAAAATTAACCCCAAATGGAGCCAAGATTGAAACCCCCTTGAGAGTTACCTCCTAAGTGGCCCTCAAGTGATAAACAATGTTTGTATGCATGCCAATTCTGCTATAATGCACCACTCTAAACTAAGTGAGTAGGGTTGCGTCACCTGGCTTAGCCAAAGTGTGACCTTGTGCTTAACCCACACAGAAGGAGGGATTCCCAGATGACACTACTGAAAATGGATTTTTACTCCCTACCGGAATATTTTGATTTGATTTTGTGGTCTTGGAGTGGTTAACTCACACTCCTACCTCCAAGAAACTATCCTAAGATAATGTTGGTGTACTACCAGTAAAAATAAAAGATGAATCAAGTTTATCTTATTATCACGTTACTTTTAATGGCCATTGTTTACTCAAGTGGGAAGTTATATGCAATTTTTTTTTTTCAATTTGTTGAATGCTAGATATGAGAGGGAAAGATATTATCTAACACACGAATTCCTACTAAGATACACTTTTCCGTTAAGTCTTCCTGAATGCAAATTATCCAAAGAATTTTAATTAATGACCCAAAAACACACCAAAAACGAATCCAAGAGAGAAAAAAACATCACAAGCAATAATGCAAAGCACTCCAAAAGAAAAATAGCTAGGGAAAAAAAACCCAAACAAAAATACACTCAAAACAATAAAAAATGAAATCCAAAGTGGAAACAAAATATGGCAATGTCAATACAGCTAGGGTTATAGCACAATGGAACCACCCGGGTCAATGTTCTACAAAGGACTAAATAGTACCCTAGAGGCAAAGAGGCCTAAACAAGGTCTGAAAGCATGTGATACAATGTGACAAAACGCTCTCAATAGAACATGACCAGAATGACAGCTACACAATTCGAATGACCAAAAATCAAATGGATCACTCAACAAGCAAGAATGAAAAAGAGGAGAAATCTCCATATCTGAATGCATAGTATAGATCAAACCTAATCAAATGCTAAATATAATCTACCCAAACTGATAATTTAATCAAGGAGTCAAATCCCAACCTCAATCCAAGGCAACCAATAAAAACCCAAGAAAAAGCTCAAGCGATGATAAACAAAGGGAGACCTTGAACAAATTGATCTAAATATATCATATTAGGACCATAAGACGACTTATTGGCTACAACAAGTAATGGGATCCAAGTATGTTTTCAATAGATCATCAAGAAATCAACAAGATTGATGCCTAATGAAAGAGATCAGTGCCCTAAAGAGGAACTTATCCAATCAAAATAAAATTGAGAACAAAATAATATCTAGACTAGATCCAATAAGAAAACAGTAACCCCAGACACTACAGATCCAAAAACAGAGAAATCAAACTGAAAGGGAGAAGTTTCACAAGGAAAAATATGTTTGTCGTCGGCTTAGAATGTCCTGCTAGTGGCTGGTCATTGGAATAAGCTTTCCAGCCAGTGGCTCATAGGCTCTTTGGCCACAGGCTGAGCCTTATAAGGTCGCATCTAGGGTTCCAAAGAGGAAAATCCCTATTTCCTCCTACAATAAATAATAGAAAATCATCAAACAGATGAAATGACACTAGAAAATAGATGAAAAATGTCGCAAAAAATGAAAGGAAGATCAACAAACCATAGACGGGAGGATCCGATCAAGATCTAAGGCAAATGAGACACAAAAGCGTGTGTGATCTCATTCAAAACACCACTTATTTTGCAGGAAAAACTGCAAGGAGTTTCTTCCCCATGACCTAGTGTTCGTTAGATCACTAGAAAAGACAAGCACAGTTAAGAAGACATCATATATTCCAAATCCATTAGGATCCAAAAGCAGTCATGAAATTTTTTAATGTGATGAGGAAGAAGAAGCTACCTTTCCTCCTCGCAGGACGGGGATGGATCTTGAGTTTGACTTCGACCTGTTGTGTTCCACACGAATGATCTATCTGATCTACCTATGATCTCAAAATCTACACATAGTCACAACCATACAAAGACAAAAAGTGATCTTCCTAGGAATATCGTTAGATGAACGACATCATAAAAAATTTGCAATATTTAAACATACAATCAGATACAGGAAGGGAACATAGATCTTCATTAATATAGAAAATGTCGCTTCGATACCTTACTTCCAGCTTCTCCTCTCCGCAATTCGGTAGAGTTTCCCCACTAGATAAGAGTATGAAGAGCACTCTCCTATAGCATGAGAGCTCACAAGCTCTCAAGATAATGGAAAGAGAGAAATAGGGTATCAAGGTATCAAAAACAACATGGCTCTCTCTGGAACTTAAATTACAACTCTGACGACCAGAAAAAGTGCAACCAACCTGACCCTATCAAATGATCCAGCATAAGTAGATGAATGACAGGTCACCGAAGGATGAATGTAGATGCTCAGGATGACAAAAAGATAAGGAAACTTCTAGTGGATCAGTCATGGCCAACTCGAATCAATAAGTAATCGATATCATCTCCTAGTAACTAAGTGAAACTAGAAGCTTCCCTGGACCGCTGGCTCCAAACTGATGGATTAGGGCTCGAGTCGCGAGAACAAGAGGCCCTGGTAGAGGCTCAAGCCCTTGGGCCACGAGAATAAGCCTGCTAGCCCGCGGGTCAGGGTAAAAACTGAGAAAATGAGCCCCTCTTGCTAGGAAAAAGTCATCAAGAAGTGAGTACTAGGGGTCAATGATGTAGGCGTAGCAAAATAGGCTTATAGCAATCAGCTTAACAAGAATCTATATGATTCAAAACACTATACATAAATATGGTAGTAATGTAAAGAAAATTTCTCAAGAGAATGATCATACCTATTCTATGAACTGAACCTTGAAACAAAATTTGTATTCTAAGACATAACTTGAGTTTTTCTTTAACAAACCTTGTAGAAAATAATTTCTTGATGGGATTCCTTTGAAAAATAACTTCTATCATGATTCAATTCTTCCCTTTGTATTTTCCTCCATAACCTTTGTGTATTCAAAAAGCTTTCCTACCAAGGAATATATAAAGAAAAGGTTATGAGTATATAATACAAATAAATATCGATGTGAGGAGGAAACAAAACATGAAAAGTGGACCAAATAAAAATATACTTAAAATGGTGAAGGTTCCCTCTTAATCTATTCCTTTTTACAGATACCTACATATAGAACAATCCTAAAATTTCTAAAAAGATATATTATATCTGCAAACTCTAGAAATCAAAACATAAAACATTGCAAAACTTAAAGTAGAAGGATATGCAAGGAAAGACATAATAGTGTAAGTCTTTGAATTTAGATTCTCTAGTCGTTTTTTTCTTTGGTGGAGCTTCATCAACAACATTTGCATGTTATCTTTCTTTCTTCTTAATTCTTCTATTTTCAGGTCATTGAATTTTTTAGTGTCCCATCTTATGACAATTGTATCATTCAATATTTGATAGATCAACCTTATTCTTTGGTACTTTTGAACTTCTTGTATGTTCCCTTATTCTTGTGATGAGTAGAGTAGGAATTTGAAGTGTTGTTTTCTTCATCCTTGTTTTTTTCACTTACTAATGAAATGTGGGCTTCTTATTGACTACATGCATTCCAAATTTTTTCAAAGGTTGGAGTATATTTCCAACTACTAATTCTTGATGCAAAAGAGCTCCAAGATTTTGGTATACCTAGTAGTGTAGAAATCACAGGTTCTTTCTCTAGTACAAATTCATCAATAGCTTGGAGTTCATATCTTATTCTATAGATCCTTACAAAATATGATGACACAGTATCATATTTTTTCATCTTTATTGTTCTTCTTTCATTATTGAGACTAGATATTTGACCACTATTCTTGATGGTAAACAACGTAGAGAGGGCTTCATACATTTCTTGTGCAGAGTATATATTCGATATGTATGGGATTATATTATCCTTCACTCCATATACTATTAGATTCATGTCCAATATGTTAGTTTTCCTATACTTTTCCTTGAGAAAAATCCAAAACTTTATGCTTAGCAAGAATACGATCCATTCTCTTCTTCCATGTCTTGTAGTTGGAGTCTCCTTCTAGCTTATTTGCAGTCTTAATTGTTATGACTTATTTTATTGATATATATAGTAGACATTCCTCTTCTTATATGATCCTTTCCTTTGAACCCTTCAGTAGATCTTCAATCTTCCTTTTTCCTTTCCCCCTTCACCTTAGCTCTGATACCATGTTAGAAAATTAGAAAGGAAAAAAGATTCTCTTATGTTGAGAATTACTTGTGATATTTTTGTAGTATTGTTAACTTCTCTTTATGTTCTTATTTTTATCTTATTTTCATCAAGCAATCATTAAACCAAAACATGAATATCAATGATGTAGGCACTCATCTAGTGTTAAAACCCCTCTCTAGGGGAAACCTTGATCAAGCTCTTCCACTAATAAAATTGATACAAACCAAGACCTTAAATCAGACAAAAATATATTCCTCCTCCACTAAGTCAGCCCTCAAACTATCCTTCTAGATTCCAAAGATCAACTGCAACAATACTACATCAAAGACAAAATTTCAGCCCATCTACTTCAAAATTTTGGCCCAACTATTTTAGAATTTTGTCCCAGCTTCAAGTCTGCAAGTATGACCATCCCATAGCTTCAACTCCTTCGCACTTGTGAAATAAAGGGAGATAAAAATTTAATTATTTTCTTGATAAATACTTTCTTCTCATTTGCTAGGTTATCTTCCTTTTTCCTTGAATTTCAGACCCTTTTACTGCTTCCAGCTACTATAGATCAAACTTGAGTGAGTGTGTCTCCAAATGAATCGATCTCCCTATATTAATATTGCTTCCATGAGGTCAAATTCCCTTTATGAGGCTTACTTGTCCTTATTTGAGTTTGACTTGGTGGAGGAGGCATAAATAACCTAATTTTACATCAAAATAAATTTCGTTCTTGACACAATAAGCCCAAGAAGGGTTTTTTACATGATGATAAGGACAAAGAGTCTTGACATAAACCATAAAAGTTTGTAATGGATGCTTTGACCTAAAAATCATTAACCAAAGCATGAAACCCATGCTTTAATAAGTAATTTTTTTTTATAATAAAATTTCAATTTCTTTCTTTGACAAATAGAATACATCATGACTCAAATACAAGTATGAAGATCTATACTAGTTACATTTTTCAAAACTTTCCTAATGCATTTCAAGACACTGATTGAAATGCATGAAAGGGATTTAGAAATTATGGAGGAAACTTGGAAAGGTGAGAGAATGAGTGGAATAGATGTAGAGAAGTTGGTTGAAGGCCTTAAAGGTGAGTGCTTATGCCCTAAAGCTGATATTCGTTGATTCTTGTTGGAATCATGTTGCACCTTCATCACTGCTAGAATAGATGAAACAAAAGTGAATTTATTTTTTCTTTTTCTTCCTTTTTTTCTCTTGTTTTTTTCTTATGAAACCCACAAGATGCCTCATTAAGTTTTCCAACCTAAATAGGTCTGCTTAAGGTTCCTCAAGGGATTTTTTCACCTGGGGATCTTTTATTTTATTTTTTCTTTCATTTTTTAGGCTCATTGGCTCCCCTAGGGAGTTTTTCATCCTATGATCTTGCCTCAGGTGCCTCATGGAGGTTTCCACTAGGGTTTTTCTCTTTTATTCTTTTCTCTTGCTTCATCAAGGGCTGAATGAATTAGGAGACTTGAGGCTCTCAATCACATTCATTTATTTTCTTATTGAACTGGTACATTTAGCCCTTGAAAGGGTCTTCCTATAAAATTTCAATCAATAGCCATTCACTAGAAGTGGTATTTTTTATTCATCAATTGTCATGATTTGAACTGAGCCATTATCATGGCATTTCTCTACCAGTTAAAGACCCAACCGTCTAGTCATGATTTTTCTTTTGAATTTTAAGTCCTTGAACCTAAAATCATATAGGAGGGCCTAATCACCCTCCTGGAAGGTTCTAATCTTGATGTGATTATCATGCCAAAATTTTCTTTCTAATTGAACCACTTTAGTGTGCATAAGAGCCTGTAGCCTAAGTTCATCAATGGCATTCAACTACTACAACCTCTCTTCCTAAGCTTTTTATATGTCCAAATCAAGTTGTGTTACCATTCTCAATGTGTTGTATTCAAATTCAATGGATAAAATGGATTTCCTACCATAGACCAATTCATAGAGAGTGAATATAGTGGTGTTCTTAAAGGTATTATTGTAGGCCCAAGTGGCCTAAACAAGCCTATATTCCCAATCCCTCTTGTTTTTTCCAACAACTTTAGTCAAGATTCCTTATAATTCTCTATTGGTCACTTCCACTTGCCCATTTTCTTTAGGGTGATATGGGGTGGAATTCCTATGTTTGATGTGATGTTGCCTCATTAAATTTGGAAGTGAATTGAGTTCCTTGGTTGGTGACTAGTTCCCTTGGAAAAACAAATTTGTAAAAAATGTTCTCCCCTAGGAATTCTGCCACTTCCTACTATGTTGTTGCCTTGAATTCCTTTATTTCATCTCACTTAGTTATATGATCTCTACTGACAATGATATACTTCTTATGTCTAGATGGGTGATCAATAGGTCCAATGAAATACATCCCCCACTTCTCAAATGGTTGAAAAGTCATTTGAGGTTTTAGGGGAATCTCATCCCTATGTATGCTTCCCCATCCTCTGGTGCTCATCACATTGTGTATTGTACCTACTTGCATATTGATGAAGGGTAGGCCAGTAGTAGCCTACTTGAAGAATCTTATAAGTTGTCCTGATAGTGGAAAAATGGCTCCCATAGATTCCATCATGGAAGTCTGATAGGATATTAAAGACTTCATCTTCTCATACACATCCCCTTAAGATTTTATCATGCGCCAATATAAATATGTTCCCCCCAATCCACGTATAAGGGTCACTTTTTCTGACAATTTTACTCTTTTCTTTGGAGGAAAAATTAGGAGGAAACTGGCCAACAACCAAGAATTTTTCTATATCAGTAAACGAAGGTGACAACAATGATATGGAGAATAGGTTCTCATCTAGGAGCTAATCATCTACCATCTCTTCATTATTTGTGTATAGGATTAGTTTTGACAAAAAAATTGCAACAACATTTTCTTTCCCTGGCTGATCAACAATGGTTAGATAAAATTGTTGTAATAAGAATAACCACTTAATAATTTGAGCATTGAAGTCAATTTTATTCATCAAATACTTAATGGTTGCATAATTAGTGTGCACAAAAAATTTATACTTGGTCTTGGAATTTCTAAATATATGTAATGGATGTACAATGGACATGAGCTCTTTTTCAGTGACTGTATGATTGACTCTAGCATTGAAAAAAATTATACTAATGAAATAGATATCATAAGGAAATTTACCTTCCAATTTCCCTAATGTTTCCCCTATTTCTTTGTCTGATGCATCTGTGTGAATATGGAAGGGAAAGGCTCATTTTTGGCCCCTGAGAAATGGTGCATTTTTTTGTATCCTCCTCATTTTCTGTTAATATTCATGTTATTGAGGAGGCTTGTTTTATATATAGGGAAACATTGGAAACTTTGGAAAAGCAAAGGAATATTAAAAATGAAAAATAAAAAAAAGGAGAGGGATATAGGGTAGCGAAATTTGGGCATCCCCTGCATCTCGTATCAAAGGGTTAAATAACAAACACTTTTCAGGTAGATTTCCGCCCATCCTGAAGCTTCCCACTCTCAAGGACACTCTCGTGAGGTAATGACCGCAGAAATTAAGCTAGTGCTTATCCCTAAAAAGGTCAAAGTTAAACATGTAAGTGGGGTAGATCGATGGCTGAGATTGATTCTAAGGAGTCTAACCCCATTCCCGAACCCATCCAAGCACCCCCTTGGAGGGTGGGGACATGGTGTTTCACTCGTCATGCCAACAGAGAAACAAAATCAACAAGTGAGTGTGGGCCACTACAAAAAAAAACCACCCCCTTCTCACTCCTCGTCCAACCCAATCACGTTGCGTGTCGTGACACATTATCCCCTAGTTTTTCCCACGCACATCCATCCATAAAGTGACTGTTACCATTTGAATTCCCATGTTTTATGTAGTTTTACCCTCACAAACGCCATTCATTTGACCTACAGTCCATCTCATTTTCCTCCTCATACCCCTGGCATCTAACCGTCTTTGTTTAATAAGTAACATGTAATCTCTTGTCCTCATAATGTTAATATCATGATTAAAATGAATAATTTTATGCCTAAAACCCCCAAGTCCCAGGAGACAAAACCCTTATGCCACATCGAGCCCCTCATGGACATAGAGGTAGAGATTCACTACCGTTTCTACCCCAAAAACTTGTTGGACCTCCGCTTCGATCTATATGGTAGCTATGTGAATAAGGAATACCCTTTTCTAGTTATCAGATCAGGTTTATTCTACCTGATTGTTCCAATGGTCTATCCCTTCTTAGAATTTCTATCCTAGCTTATGACCACCTATGTTAAGGATAATAATTGTTGTTTCTCTTCCACAGGGGAGAAGATTCTGGAAGTTACCTAGAACTGATCCAAAATTCCTTTATCTACCCCAAATCCTCAAACCAATATAATTTCACTAATACCATCCTCGTTTCCAGCTATAATGGACTCTTAGTTGCAGAAATAAAATCCTTATTCCAACATATTTCAGCTTTGAAATCCTAATTGTCCACAATTTCTGAGACATTCTTCATCTCTTTTTTCTCAGAAACTGTACAACCTTTCTTAGCCACGATTTTGTTATTACTATGAGAGGATGATACTTCCAATGTCACTAGGGAATCCTTGCGGTTCTTACACACCATGATGAAGGATGACATCATCCTTGACATACCTTCATTTTTGGCTGAAGCCATAAAGTTTCAATTCAACCACTTTTACTTTACCTCTTTTTTTAGGTACTACTCCACACTAGTCTACCTTTTCTTGTATACTCATGTGGAGGAATTTGAATACCTAGGCTTAAGGATTATAGACTCCAATAAACAAATAAAATTTGTGGTTGACTAGGACAGTGCCCTCAAGAATAAACCCAACAATGAGGGATTTTCCAGTTCATTTCCGCTTTCATGTATGCTGCATATAAATTAATAAATAATGTCCCCCCCCCCCCAAGAGTCTTGCATTAGCAGAGAGAGATCCTTCAGCTTAGAAAAGATACAATGGTAGGTGAATGGTTCTTATTTGAAGACTACACTGAAAATAAGGTCTATGGGTCTGAGCTTCCTCCTTATCAATTACTTGTATTCATTCCCATGAGGATCTTTTCTTTAGAGTTCATAATACAAATATTAAATGATGACCAATCCACTTGTCCCTACCAAGAAAGGTTACATATTCAAGCTTCCAAGAACTTCAGGCCCCTTTATTGTGAATTCCAGACACGCCTTCCATTAAGTAGAATAAATTATAAATGAATTTAACTTTGAGATAGGAGTAATATGGAATTATGATACTCGTGGTGTTATATCAAAAATAAGAAGAGAAATAAATGCATTTGCTTATGAGCATGAGTCCAAACCTGAGCTAGAATGAAAGGTTAATATAGATTCCTGGCCTATTAATACAAATATGGAGATTGATAGACGAACCAAAAAGGATGAGAATCATAAGAGAAATGTAGATGAAGTTGGAGATATAGTGATGGAGGATGCACCATCAATTAAAAAATCCAAAATCTAGGAGCAGAACGATGAAGAGATTGAGTTCAAACTGACCCAAAGGAATCTGGACCAGCCATGTTTCCAAGTACTCTTGGAAAATCGTCAACAAGATGCCACCTCCAGTTCCACTGAGGTAGCTATTATTTTCTCTTTGGGGAGCACACCGGTAGTAGGCCCTAAATGGGAGGAAGGACAGATGACAGAAGAGAAAAACAAGAAGATCATGGAGGAGCTGTTATCACAACTAGCAACTCACTTAGTCCCATATCAGACTAGGTTATTACATGCCAGGGAACTGGAAAGGAATCAGATTAAATTCTCATTGTATCATCCCTTAGCGTAGTTCCTCCCATCTGCACCACAATTCATGATTGTAGATCTACCATTGGATATGACTAGTGTCCCCATGTAGCACAAAATAAATTTGTATAGGCATGCATGAGAGATGATCTATAGTGAACTAATTAAGGAAGCCTTATCTATCAGTAAGGCTAAGAAGTTGTTGGCGAAATTTTGGAATAAAGTAAAACATGAAAAAGTAAATTCAAGAGCCCTTCATTTACATAATGAAAGCTTCAAGGAACTAGTTATAAAATTTGGGGTAGACCCACATGATAAGGCTACTATAAATGCCATTATTCAAGGCTCACAGTCCGATATTAAATCATTGAGGTAGCAACTTAAAATTCCTACATAAAAACATGTACAAATGAAGGAGTTAGCTTAGGTAGAAAGTGAGAAAGATATCATGGCCAAAGAGCTAATAGAGATAAATAATGAAGTGGCGGCCCTCATATTGAAAGTGACAAAGCTTCAACGGAGGATTGATTCTCACAATTGTGTTGTGATTGGGCCATACAATCCACAGAATCCTATTGAGAAGTTGACCAAGGCTCTCACTAATTTTGAGTTATCAGAGAGAGAGCTCAATAAAGTATAGATTGAATTGGACAAAACTAAATACATGTTTGAAAACAAGGAGAAACATCTCAAGTCCAACCAAGAAAGTGTGGAACAAATTAACAATAAATTTTAGGTGGCACAAGATGGAATTGAAGCGCTGAAGAATAGGTTAAAAGGAAATATCACCCTTATTGAAGCTAGGAAACTAATATTGGATGATATTATTTCTAAAATGTAGAAGATATGGGAGTGTATGAAATTAAATTTAGAACAAAAATCTGCAGTCAAAACCACTGAATTGTCCATCCTATCATCCAAGGAGGAGGATGATAAAAATTCCAAGATTGTGGAGAAATTCATCAGGTACCTCAATGAAAAATTAGCTGATAACCTGAGAGAATTGGATATCATTAATATGATAGGTGTAGTTATTTAGGTTTCTGAGATGATTCAGAAAAAGGCAACAAGGGACAAAGATGAGGAATGTGTGAATGAATTGGAAAAATTGGTAGCAACATTTAATTCCAATTTTGATAAGAGGACTAGAGCAATATTTCCTAGTTGTTGGTACTTTTAAGGGAACCTGCTACTATGGGATAAGTATGAGAAATTGTTGGTTGAGGCCAAGTGTAAGGTGGACTCATCACATGAAAACAATATCACTCTCATGGGTAGAACCAAAGTGAATTATCTACAAAGATATTTTCAGTTGTTATGGCTAGTGAAAACCTTGTTCGTTGCCAAGCCTAATTACACTGAACTTACAAGTTTGAGGATGGCATACAACACTCTCACTAAAACTCCTAAAAAGGATCTAGTTTTATGGCAAAAATGTGACCATTTTTTTAATCCACCACAAGTCTGAACAATGGAGCCTGGGTCCACCTCAAGAGATCAAAGGAGTCAACAATGAAGATATTTTGATCTAGGAATCATGGAATTTTCATGTCATTCCTAATTTTTTTGTAAATATTTTATTTTCAAGAAGAGAATAATTTTTTATGTAATAATTAGGAAAAATAGACAAGTTGCACGATTTCACAACTGAATAGTTATACAACAGTTGCTTTCTAAGATATTTTTGTAACTATCCTTGTTTTGTTTTCTACCTATAAAATGGAAGAAAGGATAATCTGTAAGGGTTTGATTTTTTCTTCCTAGAGGCTGTAAATTTTCCACAAATTTTGTAAGTTTTGAGTCTGTTATCACTCCCCCCTACTTCCCAAGGTTGAGAATGGAACTGAAGGAAGGTAACCACAAACCAACCTTTAGGTTAGGTAGCTAGCCCTACCAAGACCAGAGAGGGATCTATCAATGTCACTTAGCACCCAAAATCATGTTTTTATATAATTTTTTAGGATAGTTACGATGCTCAATAGATTAGGGTTTTTGTTTGTTTGGAGTTTTGCTGGATAGAAATGACATTTAGGAAACTAGGCCTAGGGTTTTGGTCTAAATTCAAAGGTTTTAGTTGCAGGGGTAAGGGTGAGGCCAAGTAGGTAAGCTAAGAAGCATGCTTAATTTTTCATTGTGTATAGAGTGAACTGAGAGGGAGTCATAATGAGAACTAAACTGAATTTATTCATTAGAAGAGCATAGACAATTTCATGAAAATGTTATAAAAAATAGAGCATGGAAAGCATTATTTTTGTCAATAAACTGATAATACTTAGCATAAAGAAGCATATATATGAAATATGAGTAACATAAAACTCAACATGATAAGTTTATAGAGAAAAAAAAATTCTCAAGGTCATTCACTAGAGTCTCGACACTATTTCTGCAACATTGTCTTTGTTTTCATTAACAAAATATTATACAATAGTTCCACTACAAATAACAACTATCTAACCTATAAAAAGACTTGAGGTGGACTGCTATAGAAAATAGAGTTCATGACACCTCATAGGGTCGAAATAATATCAAAAAAGCATCATAATTACATCAGATGAGTCACTTCCTAGAATCTAGGGAAGTTAGAAACTAATCCCTGAAATTTAGCTAAAGACTAGGAGTGTGTGTCTCCTCCATTAAATTACATGTTTCCTCATCATAGAGGAAAAAAAAAACTCATACACATCAAATGACACCTCATTGGAAAACTAGCATTGATTTTTTGTATTTTTCCTGGCATGACAGTTGTCTGAAAGGAATCCTATGCCGAAACGTCGCACCTGTAGTAGAAACGTCGCGCCTGTCTGGCAGAAGTGTCGTGCCTGCTCAAGGGTGATTTTGGCCCACTTAGGTGCATCCAAATGAAAATATGAAAGTTGGGTTGAGTAGCCCTGCGAGTCTACTTTCCAATTCACCTTGAATTTTTAGAAAGCACCAATAGGAAGACCTCCAAAGTGGGTTTTCCCAACCTCACTGCATAAGAGTCGCACCTGGTAAAAAACACTAGCAAAAGAATAGAACTGAGGTATTTTTTTGAGTTTTTCTTGAAAACCAGAGATTGCCATGGAAAACCAAGTCCAAATATGGCATGTAATGATCAATATGAACCCATCCATGTAAGAAAAACTTGATTTGGATGCCTTGAGAGAAAGCGTTGCGCCTCGACGTGATGCTTCTGTGGAGACAAAATTTCCAGATTTTTGCAAAAATCATCAAAAATACCAAGAGTGCTCAAAATTGACCAAAAATTGTTCTATGACACCTGTGGAGGATAGGCCAAATAGCCATGGATGCCTCAGCAAGGAGGTCTAATTTTTCCTTATCCTTGAGCTTCATTTGAGCTTCTTTAAGCTTTTTCTTCACTTGTTTGAGCATGATTTGAGAAATTTTGTTTTTGACACAATAGTGATTGGCCATATATCTCTGGAGGTTATTGTTCATTTTATCTTTCTTCAGAAGCTTCTCAAGGTTTCCATTGAACCTATCAATCCAATACTCACTATACTTATTGATTTCATCAAGAATTAGTTCATCAAAAGTCTGCCAACCTGATTTAGGAGTTGATTCTCTTTTTTTTTGAAGTGCCCTCTTGAGGCCTCTTGTCCTTGGTCTTCTTCTTTTTGTTCCAAATTCTACATCCTCCAACTGATCATCATCTACTATTTATTTTCCCTTACCTTTATCTGCAACAACATGTACCTTTGGCTTGTCTTGGAGGAGTAGTTTCACCTTTAACTGAAGATTCTCTTGTTGTAGGAATGTGATTTGAGAATTTGTAATTGAGAAAACCTCCCTCAACTCTTCTATTTCTTCATCTTTATCCTTTATGATTTCATCAACTGATTTATCCTTCACTTGTTCTGCCATGTCAACTTCTAAGGGTGCTTGTTCATCATGGTGATGCAATGGTGACTCACCATCATGGCTAGGTGGTTGATCCACTGTTTGTCTTTTCTCAAGTGTAGTTTCAAATGCCAATACACCTCTAATGGTCTTGGGAGAAAAAAACATTCACTTTCCCTTCTCATAGGTTTGAGTGATCTCAACCCTAAGTGATTTTGAAATTTGAGCCTTCCAACTTGAAGAGCCAACCACCTTTGGTTGTACTCATGTTGTGCTATGAACAATAGGTGGACTAGTAGCAGGAGTTTATGCTACTTTCTCCATGAAAAATTCCTAGGTCATATAGTTTGCTAAGAGCTGGTGTAAAACAATCAACTTTAATAAGCCATGGTGAAATAGACTAGGATGAGGATTTCTACCTTTTCTCTATACTTTTTCCGCCATCTTGACCAAACTCCTGAATATATAGTTTGACAAATTGAGTGATCTGGTAGTTGTGAAGTGCATTATTAACCTGACATGGTATTGGTACAGTTTTGAAAATATTTCGTCGCATGTAAAATATTTTATGATCAGCTTCATTAATGGGGCATACTTATCAAGTAGATGCCTGAAAGGGAAAACATGTTCATATTCATCTCTACAATGAGGTTTTAGGAAAATTGGGTAGTTTTCAAGGTCCAATTCCATGCCCTTGAACCATACTTCTCCTTCATTTGGAATCCTTGTTGTTGAAGTGATGGTCTCTGTTGATAGAGTAAATTCAATGCCTACTATGGTGTCGTTGTCTCTACTGAAGTTAGTGGAAAAAAAGATAGTCAATGGGGCATGACATCCTACATCCATGATCTTCTCAAAAAATCTCTGACATCCAGTGTTTTCAAAACATCTCTTGGCATAAGGAGAGGCATTAAGTTCTTGCAATGTGGATGGCTCAAATCTAGAATTATGGCCTCCCTTGTGAGCTAAATTTTCAATCTCCATAGTAGTTGTGAACAGAATGAAGCCATCCTAGATGAAATGAGTGGGTAGAGAGAGTGAATTTGGGAAAACAGGGGATATACAATCATGAATTGACTTGAAGAAGGCAGTTAAGGTGGCCACTTACTAATTTTGGAGGCCACATAAGGTTTGCACACCAGCATTGAAGCTTGAGTAGCTGATTTGGAGGCTAAAATACAAAAATGTAGCACTCTTTGCAAAATCATAGCGTTGCCCCAGAAGCGTAGTGCCACCTCTCATAAACATCACACTGTGCCCAGAAGCGTAGCAGAATGGATTTTCTTGCAATTTTTTCCCATTTTCTTCCACCTTTGGAAATGGTAGAGTGTTCTAAAAATGAGAGATGAACCATATCAAGAAAAATAAGATAGAATGAATTGAGGAAGTGACTTTTCCCTCTTATAACATAAATAAAACACATTTTTTGTCATTTAGTGAAAACATGACCTTTTTGAATATATTGACATTGTAACAAGTTTTTGAAAGAAGATAATTTTTCTTCTTTTCTTATTTGTTTTCCAACCTAAGCTAACTCCCTTTTAAAATAACTTGTATGATGGAAGTGAATGACCCTTCTTTTGCCTTCTTTATGACATAATTTGGACATTTATGGCGGTGAAATGAAAGACATCTAAATAATGACCTAGGTGAAAACATGGTGACTTGATCTAATACTCTAAATGATAATGAAAGTCATGACCCATGAAATGACAATGACCATGAATAAAATGGAGGGAGTAGATTTTAAAGACCTAGACATATCCAGCGATCAAAATTTGAAATCTAACTGGGAAATGTAAAGTTTTGACCTAGGACCACCACTAAACAAATTTGAAAGAGTACTTTTTTATCACTGAATGTTGGACACTAACAGGGTCTATGAAATATATATCATTTTTAACATTAATGAAGAAGTTTCTTGGCGATTCCAAGCGTTGAGATGTGCAGTATGTGCTTCTTTCACTGTTTATTATTTCATATGTGTTTCTTTCCTCTCAAAAATTGTGTAATTGTAGTTGTTGGATTCAATATTTAGTCACATATTTACCTAAGTTAGGTTATGGAAAATGGTACCTATAATGTGTGGTATTTAAGGCCTTAATATGCGCTCCATGATTTATGTTTTATTTGTTTAGTTTAATCCCTTATTATACTGGAATTTAGTGCATAGAATTATATGTTCAACCCTCTGCACTTAGTTTATTTTCTTGTATTTCCTCTTTCACCTGTACTACAACAATCGATGAAACTGCATTCTTTGTGTGTAGGCCACTAGATATAAGAATTAACTCTTTGGGATGACATATTATCTGTGTATAAATTGAATTTTCCTCTGAGTATGGTAATTGAACTATATTTATTCATTTCACATATAACTCTTGATAAGAACAAGTTTATCTTTAAGACACATTATTATGTCCTAGGAACTGACCTCTTCTAAGCTCATAAGTTGTCTCTAGGAACCACAACATATTTTGGCGTTGTTGTCGGATATTGAATTAGAATATATTTCCATGGGTATTGATTTTTTAATTCCTTTGTATGGTGAGCAAAGGAAGTGTGGGTTGATATTTTTCACCTAACAGAGTCTTCAGACTGTAATCCTAACTTTTACGAGGCCTCACATTCATTCTGATACCTCCCTGAAAAAAAATCCTCCTGTCTTTGAACCATAAAGAATTATATCCAAGAGAATATTAAAAGAAACAATCCCCAAAACTCAAGATCTAGTTCCCCCCCCCCAAAGGTTTCAGCTTATAGTTCTCATATAATTGAGATAAATTCTCTTAAAACCTCAGCTAGGGTTTTTTACTTCCCAGAGGAACATTTCCCCCTAGTGATTTTAGCCTTTCAGAACCTAAGTTCGAATTGGTCTCCATTAGTTTTGATCCTTTCACATTTCATACTTTGCCTTAAATTAAAGAATTTAATGATGTTCTCATTTCTAGCACATCTAGGACTTCCACAACTATTTCACACCCAATCTCAGTTGTTGTTTTTCATTCATCCCCTCACCCATGCGTTGCAGTAAATATTCATCAACATCCCTTACAAAATATGGTTGTCCTTGGATTTTTTCTCAACAAATATTCCCCTCTAAATATGCAACAGTCTATGTATGCAATGCCTCAAGACTATCTCAAGCTCCTACCTAGATTCACTAAGGAATATTATGTCACAACTTAGAAACATGTTGAAATATTTTGTGCGTTTGCAAAAAACTTGAACATTGAATGCTTAGATGTGGTATTGAGGTTGTTTTTTCAGTCCTTAGATGGGAAGGATATAAAATGGTTTAATACCTTGCCTAAAAATTCAATCAACACTTGGGAGGAATTAGAGAACATATTTATGCATAAATGGGGTGAGAAGAAATATCTTTGATATTTTATAACTAAATTTAATGCAATAAAGAAAATACCAAATGAATATTTCATCGAATTTATAAAAATATTCCGTAAATTGTATAAATATTGCATACTAAGATTAAACCCCACAGACAACAACTAAGGTGGTGTAATATAGAGCCTTTGAATCATATTTTGGGTTTACTCTAAGACCAAATCCAAACCGATGCTCTGGAGGTTGAAGCAAAATTTGCATCAATAGGGAATTTGAAGGGAAAATTAGAGCATAATGATAGGAGAAAAGAGATGGAGGAAGCTAGTTTCTCTAGTCAAGCAAAGTACATTCAAGACCAGAAGTTGAATGAGATGAATAAGTTTATCAAAAGCCTCTCAAATAAGTTAGTGAAGTTGGAATTGGAAAATAAAAACCCTCCTAAACAAATTCAACAAGGTCGTAATAGAAACTTCAATCCCCAATATAGGAAACCTCCATTACAATTCCTGCATAGAGAAAGAAATGACTAGAAAGACCAAATACAACCTTCCTTGTATATAGAATATTACCCCGAGGAAGGCATAAAATATGCACTTGATGTTCAGGAAAATCAATAGTCAACTCTTTCAGAATAGGAGCATGAAATAGAGGCATAGGGAGGAGAGGAGGATGATCTAGAAGTTCCTTTAGATAAAGAATAAATAGATGCTTACTATAATAAATTTGCAGATTTCATGAAAGAAGAGATAGATACAAGATGTGACTTGAGGTCTAGGAAAATATCTTGGACACAAGAACAAAATGAAGAACCTCACCAATCTTCCACCCCAAAATAAACTGATAAGGGGAAACAACCTATTAGGTTTGATCCAATAACCAAAGGAGAAACCTCCTATCCCATTCATTCTAAGCCCGAATCTGCAAATGCATAGGAAAAAATTGTGCAAACCCAACCATTACATCAAGGAAATAAAGAAATAGTTGATCAAGAAAAAATAGAGAAGATTACCTCTACCTTTAGTTTACAAACGGTGTTGGAGAAAGTGAAGATATATGTCCCTTTACCTGAATTATTGAAATAGCCTGCCTATAAAAGAAAAAATTTCAATTTCAAGAATGTTTCTCATGTAACCCCAACACAAGACAATCTGAATTTGCAGGAAGATAGGCTCTTGGTTATGTTTGGCCCACATGTGGAAGAGAAAGATCCCTCCACCTCTCCATTTTATATTACATTGGTGATTCATGATTTGTTGTTGCATAATTGTATGCTTGATTTAGGGGCTTCTTATAATATAAGGCTTTTGCTTGTCATGGAATAATTAGGCCTACAAATAAAAAATACATATAAGGACTTATATTCATTTGATTCCAAAAAATTAAAATGCCTTGGGATGATCAAGGAATTTGTGGTTAATTTGGCTCAAATCCCTATGAAAAGTGTGGTAATGGATATTATGGTTGCAAACATTCCTGAAATATGTGGTATGCTTCTTTTCATATCATGGGGAATGAAACTTGGTGGATCCATCAAACTGGATCTCACATATGCCACTATTCTAATGTTTGGTGGAGAAGAGTGTAGGTTGTACAAAGAATCCATATTTGTAAAAATTGTCACTATGGAATATAATTCCAATAATTCTCCAATACATGGCCAAGAAAAACATATTTCATGTTTGTTGTTGGAAATGTATGATAAAATTATGGAGGATACTCAATTGGAAATTCCCTCACAAATGAATAAACAAAAAACAAAAGTTGACCATATTTGGAAATTATATTTTGATGGGGCCTACACTAAGGAAGGAAATGGAGAAGGTGTGTTGTTGATATCTCCAGAAGGTAACCTCGTCCCTTTCTCACATAAATTAGAATTTGAAACTACAAAATCACAATTAATATTGGAGAATATGAAGTGTTGGTGTTGGGCTTGTCAGCTGCTAAAAATTTGAAAATTGACTGCTAAAAATTTGAAAATTGAATGTTTGACAGTTTTTGGAGATTTTGAGTTGGTTACAAAACAAATTAAGAATCAATGCCAAACTAAAAACCCCAAGTTAAAATTCTACAGGAATGAGGTATGAGACCTGATTGAGAATTTCTCCTTGGCATTCAACATTCAATTTCTTCCCAGAGACAAAAATAGAATGGTTGACTCCCTAGAAACAGTAGTCAACCCTTTCAAGCCACCACAAAATCCCCTTCTCGGGTATGAGGTCGATATTAGGCACATACCCGTAGTGCTAGACAATGTAAAATATTGGCATGTGTTTGAGGACGAAAATCATATTAAATGTTTTATGGAGGAAATTGGACAATTTTCTAACTCTTTAATAGACCAGGAAGGTGAAGTATAGAGGAAGTTGAAGGAGCTGAGCAACATGTTCCTTGGGAGTAATCTATGGCCAAACAGAACATTTTGTAGTTGAAGGGAAACATAATCTCAAAGGGGTTGGTCCCATTGGAAATATTGTTTTATGCTAGCGATGTGGCAGTTAAACTAGCCAAGAAGGAGCATGAGGAAGATACAAAGGATAATAACATTGGCACAGAAGAGCAACCTAAACTAGTTAAATTGGTTAGCACGATCCCACAAAAGTACAAACAAAGGTATCTTGAGTTGTTCAAAGCGTATGAAGATTTTTTTTCTTGGTCCTATGATGATTTAAAAACCTATGATACTAGCATATTTCAACACAGAAGTCCTTTGAAATGAGAAATTAAACCTTACAAACAGAAGCTTGGGAAAATAAATGCCAAGCTTCTCCCCTTGATAGAGAAATAATTCAAGAAAATGCACAAAGATAATATCACAATGCCTATGAGGTACTTATATTGGGTGGAAAATATAGTTCCTAACAGGAAAAAAACAGAAAGATTAGACTGCGTGTGGACTTGAGGAATTTAAAGAGGGCCTCCCTAAAGGATAACTACCCTTTGCCCAAGATGGATTATATACAAAAGTTGGTAGAGTCATCAAGCTTCTCTATGATTGACGGGTTCTTTGGGTATAACTTGATTGTTGTGCAATCTGAAGATCAGAAGAAGACTGCCTTCACCACACCTTGGGGAACATTCATGTATGCCAGAATGCCTTTTGGCCTCATGAATGTTGGTGCTACTTTTTAGAGGGAAATGGATATCACTTTTGTTTGGGAGAAGGAATTTTTTTTGGTAATTTACCTTGATGACATAACTGTCTTCTCAAAGTCTAATGAGGAACACTTTCAACACTTACAACATGCATTTGAGAAATGCAGGAATTATGGCTTGTCCATGAAACCAAATAAGTCCCAATTTTGAATTAGAGAAGGAAAACTATTGGGGCATATAGTCTTAAGAGAAGGAGTGAATATTGACCCTAAAAGGGTATAAGTGATTAGTAGTGTCCCTTTACCAAGGAACAAAAAAGAAACACAAGTTTTCCTAGGTAGGATAAATTTATTAAGGATGTTTGTGCCCAATTATGGTAAGATTGTGAAAGAAATCGCATATATGTTGAAGAAAGAAAGAGATTCAAACTGACTGCAGAAGCAAGAGAATCATTTTCCAGAATAAAAATGCCTTTGGAGAGGCTCTAGTATTGGCTAGAATCGATTATCAAAAGTCATTTCTTATATTTTCTTTTGCATCCCCTAACATTGTTGCAGTTGTCTTATTGCAGAGAAAAGAAGAAGAGAAAGAGAAACCAATTGCATTTTTCAGCCAAGTATTGAGGGATGCAGAATTGAAATATGATATTTTGGAAAAATAGGCCAATGCTCTTGTTAAGGCCTTGAAGGATTTCTGTACTTACATTTTTTAGTCTAGGATAATTTCCTTTTTCCCTACAACTGTTGTAAAGGACATTCTCACACGAGGAGACAGTGAAGGTAAGAGAGGAAAATGGATAGCAAAAATCCAGGAGTATGACATGGATATTAAGCCCACTAAACTGATAAAAGTATAGGGACTGGCTAATATATTGTCAGAATTAAATTTCCAGGAACTATGGATAAACTTGCTAGCTAAAATTTAGACCTAGAGAGGCAAGATAAATAGGAAAATACAAAAGGAGGAGCACAAAAAATTGTAATGAAATATTTGATTTTTGAGTGGTATATGTTCATTGTCCATTATTTTTTGTTCTTGGAATTCCCACCTAAGTTTGGAAGAGCTGGGTATAGGGCATTGAGATTGAAAGCACAAAAAAAATTCATCTTAAGTGGTTAGTTGTATTGGAAAGATCCTGTGGGTGTCTTTCTACTTTGTTTGGTTGAAGGAGAAGTTCCCCAAATAATAGATGACTTTAATGGTTTTGTTTATGGGTGAAACTATAGCTAGAAAGAAACAACTCATAAATTTTTGAAGGTTTTCTTCTATTGGCTTAAGTTTTTTGGTGATGTGCATGATAGAGTGAAGGCTTGCAAAGAGTGTAAAATATTTGTTGAAAAACTGTAATATCCCAAAAGGGAGAATGCAGTAATACTGAAACATAATATAAGAACTGCAGCAAAGTAAACAATAAATCTAAATACACATCAGAATGTATAGAGAAGCTTAGCCATTTTATTATATGGGAGGTGAACATCAAGTACAACAATGCTCAAAATATGAGACACTCAATCCAAAGAGATGGCCTAGAATGACCCTGAAATGATCCCACAAGAGGGACTGCGTAACTGTTGAACTGCTGGAAGGTAAACTGTGTTGTCCCTACTGCAACTATTGGGAATACAACTACCAGAAATGTAGAAAGTCAGATCTAAGCAGTATGGGAGCTTCGATGATGCTAAAACTTTAGATCTGGGCTCTGTGATGGATCCCCAAGATAACCCAGAAAGGATTTCTCAGATCTATCAATCTAAGAAAATCACCCTCTTAGGGCTTGCACTATGCAGCTGTTGGGTATGCATATTTTCTGCATGAACTGATGATATGATGGCTGCAATGTTGTACAATCAGCTTTATGCAAGAAGGGCTGATCCCTTCACTAGATCCTTGGGCTAAAATCTCAATATCTAGCTCCTCCAATCTCCTCCACTGAAAATAGTTGTTGGATGAACCACAACTTCAAAAAATTGTGCTATAAGAGAGGGAGGCTCAATAGCCTACTGCTAGATGTGTCAAATCTCCTGAGTGATGGAAACAATAGATCTAATGTGAGGAGATGATCCCTCATAGGATTTCCAGCTGAAATACGGGAAACTTCCTTCCTCCAATAGATCTATGTGACTGGACTGCGCAATCCTTGAAGGGAAAGTTGTTGCATGGAGGTAAATCTCAATGTACTGAATGCCGAATATAGATTTTCTACTCCTGGAAGACCGAATCTAAAGAACAAAGTGGTAGGATGAATCCTCCACCGGTTTCCTAGCTGAATGCTAGAAACAACCTCCTGAAGATGGCCCCAATGCCTGATAAGGAATAGACCTCAATAGAAAACCTTCCCAGAGTAGGCACACAAGTCCCCTATGGGTAAGGGTGGTGGGAACCTTTGTTTGGTCAATTTAGTGTGTCCTAAATTGCTACATTAATTTGTCAATCCGGGATTCGTAAGCTGACGAAGTGTGGCGCACTATATGTGCAAGATAACCTATCTCTTACTTTTTGTCGTTTTTTTTTTGGTTTTCTAAGATGAAATGGAAATTCTAAAATGAAAACAAGTATGGTTATGTTTGTTCAAGGAAATGATATCCTCTATAATGATTTACCAACTTGAAACTTAAAAAAGGAATTTGAAATTTTCAATGACAAAACTTGAAAGGAAATGAAAATGTACTGCTGAAATGAAAAGATGTTGTAAGTCTAATAAATCAAAAATAGTGAACTAGTGAGCATGAAACTAAACTATTCTTGCTGCTGTCTAAACAAAAAGAAACTATGCTTAAAGAAATTCAAAATTGCAACAAAGTAAATCTAAATCAGATTACATCAATTTATTTTCTGATCCTTCATCATTAGTCCAGCTATGATTTTCGGAAGTAACCATAAACAACTTGAGTAAATGATATCTAACTTGCAGAAAGTAAACTAATATCAAACCATACATTCATAATTCAATCCCTCACCATCAGTCCAGCTGTGGCTTTCGGAGGTAACTGAAGATGTCATGCACAATTTAATATATCTAAATTTGCAGAAAGGAAACTAATACCAAACTACACATTTCATAATATAATCCCTCACCATCAGTCCAGCTGTGGCTTTCGGAGGCAACTGAAGATGTTATGAGCAGTTTAATATATCTAAATTTGCAGAAAGAAAACTAATACTAAACTACACATTTCATAATACAATCCCTCACCATCAGTCTAGCTGTGGCTTTCGGAGGCAACTGAAGATGTTATGAGCAGTTTAATATGTCTAAATTTAACTACTGAAGCAAATAAACAAAACTGAATTAAACAAAGCAAAACTGAAATTAAACAGAAACTAAGAAAAACAAATTAGCAGCAGAACAATGTTAATCCCATGTCATTAGTCAAAAAGCTATGAAAATGCCCGGGCTACCTATCTATAACCTGAAACAAGAACACTGATCAGTGATTAACAACATAAAACATGAAAGACAAAAGTGAAATGGAAAGCATGAAAGTTTATAAACAGAAATGAAGTATATGAAAAATGCAATGTATAAACATGTGAATGGATTATGGTACAATGAGCTTTAAAGAAATGAAATAAGAACTATACAATAATGCACATAACCTTAGCTGAGCAGGGGCCCTCTACACCAGCCTTGGCAACAATCTTCAAGTACGAATTAAGTCTGAAAACAGAGTCTTCTTATATTAAAATGTAGTCATAATAGTAAGGTAGTATTACGGCTCAAAGGCAGCGTAATTACATTACAGAGCAGACTAATAAAAGATAACAGAGACTAATCGAGACTAACTCTATATGCGTATGCAAACGCATTATATATAACAAAAGAAATATAACTGTCTCCTAAAGTTTATGCTGGTGGAGAACATGTAGACCATTACGTCCACGGATCTAGGATCATGGCCGTATTGCAAAGTAAATCTATGAGGAGTGGATGCTTGAATTAGGCTATGGAGCCATGTACAGATGTCGACTTGTCCTCCGCAAGCTCAGAAACGGCCATATGAACCTTCACGTGACACGAAACAGAGTCCTGTCACCGTGAGACTCCATGGTTGACTTCCATGTGGACGCCTTTGACCGCGGCTTCTTTAGATGAGTTTGCTCGAGCCAATAGGACACGAACCATGTCCACATCATTTATGACCTGCCCATGTGGCTCGTTTTTCCTGTAGACACCTGTAACATAGAGTTTCACAAAATGGCTGCGGAAAGTTGCAGCAGCTGCGGAAAGTGGCAAGATTCCGCAGCTAAATGAACAAAATCTAAATCAAACAGCAGACACAAAAATATAGTTAAAAACTATGTTAGATACTCTTTTGCAATTAACATACAATGATATTGACAACTTGGGAGGTTCAGGTGAGTGAAAAAGGTATAGAAAAGTGTATGGAAAAGATGCAGAATTGAGACTCAACATACCCCCACTGTGAAGGTGTTGCATGTCCTCATGCAACCAAAATTTTGATATTTCTTCCTTAGTTCATATGCCTTGACACTTCAGCCAGCACGTCTAATCCTCTCCTCCTCTTCCTTGGAGCTGCCAACATTCTGGGTTTCTTCATTAAGCACCTAAATTTGATATTAACCAGTGCTCTGTTCAACTTCTGGCATTTCCTTTTCAATTTCTTGTTCTTCTTCTGCCATATTCCCAGATGTAGCATGGTATTATCATGGATGATTTTGTCCAATTTACCTTGTTCTTTCAATGTCTCATTTTCATTTTTGATGTGCCTATTTAAAAGCTCTAACTCAAAGATTTCCTGTTTTAGTGATTGGACTAAATCATCCTGTACTGTATGAGGCTGAATGGACGAAGTACTGGGACCTGTAGCTGCCTTTTCCAAAGATTCTATATATTCATATACTTCCTGCTGCTTGGGGTCTATATCAGGTGTCATTTTTATTGGGCTGTCCCCAAAATGCCGTGAAGGAGAGTTATCTTCAAAATCTGGCTGAGAAGGGCTCACATCAACATTTTGCTGAGAATGGGATGGACTATGTTCAATGTCTGACTGAGAATGAAATGAACCAGGTTCACTAACTGACTGAGATGGACTATGGTCAGATGGGGACTGTTCAGATGTCTCCTCTCCCAAATCAATGAAATGAGGACCCTTCATTTGTGTTTTCCTCAATTTCCCCTTAAGTCTGTTGCTTCTTCTCACATGCTGTGGTACACTATCTTTTTGTTTTTGTTTTCTTTTCTCTGTCTTCTTGGCCAAAGATGACTGTTTTTGAAGATAAACTAATCTTTCAGATAACACTTGATGATCTTCTTCTTCAGAAGAAGGGGTTTTATGTATAGCCTCAATAGTTTTTCTCTCTTTTGGTGTTATTGGCTTCTTACCCTTTATTTCTTTCTTCTTCCTCTTTGACAGTCTCTCTTCCCTATCAGTTCTTTCAATTGTAGTAGTAAGAGTATTTTGAATTTCATCAATTGTTCTTTTTCTCCTACTTCTTCTTGTTGTGCTACCTTCAGGAATTTCTTGAGTAGGAGTAATTTGGGTTTCATCATTTATTCTTTTTCTTCTACTCCTTCTTGTTGTACTACCTTCAGGAATTTCCTGAGGTTCCTCAAAGAAATTTCTAACCATAAATTGTTCCCATGTGTCTTTCTTTTCCTTTAACTCCTTTTCAATCAAAATTTTTACAAGGCCGTGGTGATATAGATGGGGTTCTACATCTCCCAAATGTTTCTGAACAGTCACGGACATTTTCTTCAAACTATTGAATAGAAAATATGGGAGATTGAGAGTTTGATTTTCTAGAAAATTCATCAATAGCCTGGTATGGTACATATACATGGACCCAAAACGACCTTCACATGTAATGAATTTCTGAACAACTAGCAGTAAAGTAGCCCATTCCTCTTTCAATGCATGCACAGGAATTCCTCTTTTAAAAACAGTTATGTCCATACCTTGGTTTTGTAAGATTGTTCTCCATGCTTCATCACTGATGCTTTTATTCTTAAACCAACACTCACCCTCCTGAAGAAGTTCCGTGGCTGTTGCTATAGATGCTTCATTGAGCGCAAACTTAAGGTCTCCAATCTCTGCTTCCAAGCCATTAAACGACCTTGCGAATGCCTTCGTCACTTCTTTATGATAACCTCTGAATTTCTGGATAAACCGCAGCCAATTTGCTTTCTTCAATATCTCCTTTACTTGCGGATATCCCTCTATAAACTTAGGTCCTTCCGGTTCTGCTCTTAGCAATTTACCCATTTTTTCTTTCTGCTCTTCACAAATTTGCCTGCGTGAGGGTTTAATGGAAACAGAATGGTTGAATGCACAGAGATGAGCACAATGACTGTGGGTAAATGTCAGAGAGTGGGTATACAGATTATAACGTAATAGAGAGCGGAATGGAGTGAACAGAACAGAGAGGGGTTTTCATGAGCACAACAGAGAGCACGACAGAGAAATTAACAGAGTATAATACATTCGGCAGCGTTTGGAATTTTGGTGGCTACACAATAAATATGAGCACGTTTCAACAACGGTTATGGATTTATGCGGCTGTAAGAGTCCGTGGTCAAATCAAATACGTCTCATTGTCACCGGTGGAATATTGGAACATGAGTGAAGATCGGGGGTTTTAATGATGGAACCGTTTGAGAATGAATGCGAGAGGATAATATGGAGATCGTGAAAGGTTACGGAATTGTCAATATAATCATTGCACATAATGGATAGAGCTCATGGTTTAGAACTATATAAAAATGTGTTTTTCAATGCTATTTGAAATAAATTTTATTCATACCTTTGGAATCTTTGCCTTTTCCCTTGGTCTTCAACTAATTGCTCTTTATTGGTGTCTTGAATGCTCCATGTCTTCATTTTTGATCCTCTCACCTGCATTTTATTTCATGATTATGGAAATAACATATGGCTGTACATTCTTTTGAAAACAGAGTTGTAGCTGCGGAATCTGCTTCTGGCTGTGGAAACTGGAGTCAGCTGCGGAAACAGATGTCAGCTGCGGAAACTGACACAGCTATTACTTGGATGAATGGAGATGAACAGATGACAAATGACCAGATGGAAATGGTCATGAAAAAGATTTTTATTGATGAAATGGATAAAATGAAGTGGAATGGAGTGAAATGAAGTGAAATGAAATGGAATGAAGTGGAATGGAATGGAGTGGGTGGTCACAAAACTTGTGAAATGAAAGAGAGATTTTTTTTTGGAAAATATAGTGTCAGGTGTTCCTGATTTTCACCCTATATTTTCTGTATAAGACTGCCAATCAGTGATTGGTTTTCAGGCTTATACAATTTTTTTTTTTTTTTTTAACTGAAAAGAACAAAAACTAGGCTGGTGGAGAATAAGAATTCTTCTGTACCAGCCTGATTGCAGAATTTTCTTGAAACATTTTGACAAAATCCTCTTTTGAGAGTGGCTTATGATAAACTTTAAATCTATGGCCATTCACAATAAGAGGAGTTTGAAACTCATCAATGGTCTTGATTCTTACCACTCCATTGTTAAAGATCTTGTCAATCTCATATGGCCCAAGCCAATGAGTCTGAAATTTTCCTTGGAAATCTTTAAACTTGGAATCAAATAACAATGCCCAATATCCTTCTTGAAACTTCTTCTCTTTGATGTACTTGTCATGCCATTTAGCTCTTTGATATTGAACTAGATCGGTTCTTAAAATTGCTTCTTGTCTGATCTCATCTAGCTCATTCAACTGCTCCATTCTATGCTTTTGGGCTTCTGATAAGTCCATCCCCAACTGAACTGCTATCTTGAAGGTCTTGACTTGGAACTCAATAGGGAGCAAGACTTCTTTCCCATAAACAAGTTCATAGGGAGAATGTCCTGTTGTATTTCTCCATGTAGTTCTGTAGGCCCACAAGGCTTCAGGAAGCCTTTCTGTGCAATCTCTTCTATGTAGATGAACAGTTTTGGTGATGATACTTTCAAGAACTTTGTTTGTGGACTCCACTTGACCATTTGCTTGCGGATGGTAAGGAGTAGATCTTCTGTGTTTGATTTTGTATTCTTCCATCAACTTCTCCACCAAATTGGATGTGAATTGGCTCCCCTGATCTGTCACAATTTCTCTTGGAACACCAAAGCGAGTAAAAATATCCTCATAAAGAAAATGAATAACTGAATTTTCAGTAGCAGATACTAATGCTTTAGCTTCCACCCATTTAGTAACATAATCGGTACAAACCAATATATACTTCTTTTGCTTAGATGGTGGATTAATAGGTCCAATGAAATCTAAAGCCCATTTTTCAAAGGGTTCAATGAGTACCTGTGTTTGCAATGGCGTTTCATTTGAAAGGGTAGGTTTCCCTACTCTTTGGCAGCTGTCACACCTTTTGACATATTGTTTTGCATCTTTGAAGAGGGAAGGCCAATAATATCCTAAAGAGAGGATTTTATAGGCCGTCCTTTTGTCTGTAAAGTGTCCGCTGCATGGTTCATCATGACATGCCTTAAGAATATCGGGCATTTCATCTTCCCTGACACATCTTCTGATCACAAGATCTGGCCCTGTTTTAAACAATTCGTTAGAAATCCATGAATATTTTGAACTCTCCTGAATAATTTTTCGTTTTTCACTTGGAAATAAATGTGAAGGCAGTTTTCCTATAACCAAATAGTTAGCAATATCTGCATACCAAGGAGTCTTAATAGTTACTGCAAACAAGTATTCATCAGGAAACTTATCCTCTACAGGAGAATCTTCTTTAGTATTATGAATCCTAGACAAGAAATCAGCTACTGTATTTTGTTTTCCTGGTCTATCCAACACATTAATATTGAATTCTTGCAAAAGTAAAAGCCATCTTGTCACTCTGCCATTAGTAACAGGTTTGTTCATCAAATATCTAATTGCAGAATGGTCAGTATGAATAAAAGTTTCATAGCCTGTTATGTAATGTCTAAACTTATTAATTGCATGAACAACGGCTAAAAACTCTTTTTCAGTCACAGTATAATTCAACTCTGTGGGAGTCAAATTTTTACTGGTATAATAAATGGCATAAGGAACTAAATCTTTTTGACCCAACACATCTCCTAGAGCTGTATCTAAAGCATCCGTAGAAATATGGAAAGGGAGTTTCCAATTTGGTCCTCTTAAGATAGGTGCTTCAGATATTCTTGTTTTCAAAGTTTCAAAAGCTGATTGACAATCAGGATCCCATTTGAATTCACAATCTTTTGTAAGAAATTTGAAGAGTGGAGATGCAATTTTAGTGAAGTTTTCTATAAATCTTCTATAGTAACCAGTAAATCCTAGAAAACTTCTAACATCTCTTTGACAATTTGGAATAGGCAACTTGGATATGACTTCAACTTTTGATCTATCAACCTTAATTCCATCTCCTGAAATATGATGTCCTAAAACAATCCCTTCAGTAAACATCATAAAGCATTTTTCATGGCTTAATGAAAGGTTTGTTTCTTTACATCTTATGAGAACTTTTTCCAAATTTCCTAATGCCTCTTCAAATGAATTACCATAAACTGTAAAATCATCCATATAAACCTCTACACAATCATGGATTAGATCAGAAAAAATTCCTAGTACTACTCTTTGGAATGTTGCAGGTGCATTACATAACCCAAAAGGAAGCACTCGATAGGTAAAAGTTCCCCATGGATAGGTAAATGTGGTCTTATCTTGATCTTCGGGTGCTACCTAAATTTGATTATAGCCACTAAAACCATCCAAAAATGAAAAGTACTTTTTGCCTGCTAATGTATCTAATACCTGATCAATAAAGGGCAAAGGAAAGTGATCCTTTAAAGTTGCTTTGTTCAATTCCCTGTAATCAATGCATACCCTCAATTTACCATTCTTTTTAGGTACTATAACCAAAGGAGAAACCCATCGGCTATCTGAAATTGGATAAATGAAGTTTACATTGAGTAGTTTTTGGAGCTCTTCTTTCACTATCTCCTAAGATTTGGATTCATCCTTCTTTGAGGTTGTCTGATTGGTCTACTGTTTTCCTCAATATAGATATGATGGATGCAAGTCTTAGGATCAATACCTTTCATGTCAGTATACTCCCATGCAAATGCAGTAGAATTTTTTTGCAAGATTTTGGTTAGTTCTTCTTGTTGTGATTCTTCCAAGTGTTTGTTGATATTCAGTGTTTTTCCTGGAAAAATCTCAATAGTAGAACTACCAAACTCTTCCATAGAGTAAAGAGACATTTGTCTTGATGATAAATATTCTATGTCAGATTCCAACTAAAATTGTGTGGGGTCATATTCTGAAGATGTCTCAAAATTTTCTAATGTGTTCAGAATTTGACTATCCTCACTGATTTCAGAAATGGTAAAGACAAGTTGTATAGTGTCCTCATCATCAACCCATTCATTGTCTCCTACTTCTGTGATTGCTTTTGCTGGAGGATACAAATTGAATTTCTTTGTCGAATTACCATTAGAAATGTGCATGTCCCCAGATCTACAACTAATAAAAGCATCAGCTGTGGCTAGCCAAGGTCTTCCTAAAATAAGTGGGTGCCCTCCTAGATTACTCTTAGGAGTCAAAATCATAAAATCTACTGGATATTCCCAAGAATCTAAGGAGACTGAAATATCTTCTAATACACCATCTGGTTTAATAATTGATCGATCTGCAAGTTGCAGTAAAGTAGGTGTAAAAGAAGGTTAGGAAGTTTTAGCTGGTCCATAGTCTGTCTACTCATAATGTTGATAGCAGCCCCTAAGTCAATCAATGTGTTTGGAATTTCTATCCCATTTATATGTGTCTTGACAATTGGACTTCCTGGATCTACATATTTCTGCATGGTAATTTTTCCCATCATGATATCTGCAATTTTTCCTACCAGGTGGATTCTTCTTGTGTCTTTTAGTTTCCTTCTTGGTATTTTGAAACTCAACTCCTTTATTGTTTTTGCTAGAATAGGAATCTCTCGAATGGCTTGTAACAAGGGAATCTTGATGCAAACATTCTTCAATTCATCTAGAAAATCATAGTTAGGCAACAAGATTTGTTTTTCCACCCCCTTGTCAATTTGTAGTCTTTCAGGAAAAGGAGGTGTAGATGAAGATGCAGGTTGCTCAACTATAGGAGTTGTGGGTGTTGACTTTTCTTTTTCTTTTTGAATGCTTGAATTTTGAAGAGATTCTTCCTCAGAACCCATATTGACTTGAAGAGAGTCCTCCTCAGAGGTATCTTGCTCTTGAATATCTATAGAAGGTTTTTCTAAAACTCTACCAGATCTGAGTTGTACATCGTTGAGAGGAACAATCATATAGGTAGGAAATTGGTGTCCTTCTACCATGTAAGTATTCTGAGGATTTTTATTATTAGGATTTGGCAATGGCTGAGCTGGAAGTTGATTTGTCTTTTGTTGGTATGGGAGCATGAGTTGAGGATTTGGATTTTTTTGAGAAGGTTGTTGTTGTGGAAATGGCAATGAAAGTTGTGGATTTGAATTTGGAAGTTGTGGAACTTGTTGATTTTGAAAAGATGGAGGATATTGATAAAATTGAGTAAATCTCCCATAAGGATTTTGCATCCCTTGTACCCATGGCTGATATGTATTCTGATGTTGGGGCCAAGGTTGTTGCCAAGGATTCCAACTTGGTGGGGTTTGAAAATTCATAGGGTTGTTAAACCCTTGAGTTTGTTGTCCCTGCCAAGGTCTCCTTGCGACAAAACAGAGAGATTCTACTGAATTTGGGTCTTCTTGAAAAACGGCTTTGAGTCCAGGAATTGAAGGACAATCCTTGATCTCATGATTCTCTGAGCAAATCATACATGTTTCTACAACTTTTGCATCCAAGGGACATTCCCTCAAAGCATGTTTCTTCCTACATTTCGGACAAAAGATGGCTAAAGCATCTGTTTCTGCTTTCTGCTTGTTTTGGATTTTAAGGGTGTCTAGTTGTTCACTAAGGCTCCCTAAGATATCGGTTTTGAACTCATCAAGCATATTACCAATCTCTGCCCTACTTACTGATCCAGTTGCAGATTTGTTAGCCCTAATAAGAGAAGGATCCCTAGGCCCTTTTTCTGTTTTAGATTTTCCTCTTGAGAGATGGACACATAGTTCTGTTATGTCACGAAGTGGGAGTTGAGAAATATCTCCTTTCCCCATCATGTTTAAAATATATATCCATTCATCTCTAATGGCTTTTAATATGAGGGCTTTCAAGGTTTCATCATCTAAGTTGCTCATCTTTGCTCTTTTCAAGTTGTATTGAAATCTTTCAAGTAAATCTTCCAAATTTTCGTCTTCTTTTTGCATCATTTTGAATACCTCATCCTTGTGATTGGTAGGCATACAATAGTCCAAGTATCTATCCAAAAATGTTTGTTTCATATCATTCCAAGTCCTGATAGATTCAGTGGCTAATCCCATGAACCATTTCAAAGCAGATCCCTTCAATGTTGAAGGAAACAGTTTGAGTTTTTGAGAATCTTCCATATAGTCATAAGTTCGGCACACAACTTCAAACTCAAACAGAAATGTTTCGGGATCCTCACTTCGCAATCCATAAAAGTTAGGGAGAACAGATGGTGAGATATTTTTGTTGTATGAGTTTCCTCATCAACTATAGGGAATCCAAACAAGTTGTCTCCTTCCCTATTTCTTCCATTATTACCTTCACCATTGTTGTCTCCATTGTTTCCTCCTCCTCTACCTCTACCTCTACCTCCAAATCCATCTATTATTTCCTCCGCCATGATAGTTTCTTTAGAGTCCTTAAAGTCCTCTGGTTCTTCTATCAAGGGAGGATGAGAGGGAGTCTCTTCCTTTTCTAAATGAGATTTAGTAGGTGGTATAGGAGAATCCTCTAATTCAGCTGCTCCTTGAATTCCAAAAATCTTAAGGCTAGGGGTAGATGGCGGTGATTCTTGTCTATGCCTTGAAGAATATGGAGTTGTGAAAATTAGGTCCCTATATTACTAGTATAGTCCCTTATTGTTGTTAGTGTAACCCCCTTATTGTTATTATTGTACCCCTATAACCCCCATATTTTTATTATTGTGCCCTTAAATTATTATTGTTAGGTCGGCTAGGATTACATTGTGGCCCCACTAGGATTACATTATGGCCCCATGGACTCCTATATATAGAAAGGAGGTTTTGTAAATTGTATCATCCAAGAATTGTTCATTTATGTAATGTATTGGAGGTTTCCCCCTCTAAGTGGCTCATTTCTAAGGCGTTGATATCTCTTTTCTTCTATTTTTGGAGCTGGTTACACAACATTTGGTATCAGAGCTTTGGATTCTAGGGTTTCGCTGCTCCAAACAGGTCATCGTGGCATTTTCGCTATAACGTTTTTTCTACGAAGTTTCAGAAGCTGAAATTTTTAGGGTGCGAATAAAAAATCCTGAGGAAGCTTGTATAAAAATTTCAGAGTTTGGTTCGCAATAATTTCGGAGATATGATCTGTGGAAGTCAGGTATTTTTTCAGGCTCCTAAACAGGTCATCGTGGCATTTGCGCTATAAATTTTTTTCTACGAAGGTTCAGAATCTGAAATTAATATGGTGCGAAGCTGAAATCCTGAGGAAATTCATCAAAAAATTTCAGAGCTTGGTTCGCAATATTTTTAGAGATATGATCTGTGGAAGGTAGTGCTTTTTCAGGCTCCTGAATTTCATCTTAAAGAGGTGATCGTGGGAAAAGTTCAATAACGCTCTCTCTGGAGATTGGATTGGAGTGCCGTCAAAATTGGTTGCAAGTACATGGCCTGTAGTTTATTGGCTATCAATTTTAGAGACAAAGGAAAAAACAGTGACACGTGGCAAGTCGTACAAGTTCGCTCTACTGAACCAGTCCAGAATTAGGTCATTGTGGGAGATTGGACACAACTTTGTCTTGGAGAATCCAAATCAGGTCAGAACTATGGCATTTGAAAGAAGATTCAGAGGGCTACTACAGGGCTTAATTTCAGATATTGAAGATTTCTCTTCACTCGCTTTAGATAACTAATTCAGTTGAAGGAGCTCCTAAAAGCTAGTAAAAGGTGTATTTTTTTTTCCGAATCGCATAAGTCTTGTTTGAAGAATCAAGTCGAATTGATTCCAAGGGCAAACAGTAGAATAGATATCAATATTGGATTCTAAAGTGGCCCCTAAAAAATAATTCCATACCCATTAAGCCCTCAAAAATCTATACTATGACGCATGAAGAGGAGGAATTGCAGTATGAGATATCAAAATTATGGTACCAAGTGCAACAAATTTCGATCTTACGAAGAGCAACCGAAGATGAAATAGATGGTTTAAAAGAAGAAATGGAGGCTAAGTTGGATGGTTTCAAGGATCAAATAATAGCTAATATGGATGATAAATTAGTGGAAGATCACATCGAGCATCAACAACAAGTTCTCCAACTCTCAAAGGATAACCTAACTTTGGTGCATAATCTAATGAAACAATAGGACGATCAACATCACATCTGTACACAGAAGCAACACAGAAACAAGAACTCCAACAAGCACGATCAATTTCGCAGTATCTCAAAGAAGTGGAAGAACTTTCCGTAAAATATTTCACATGGGAGGATGAGAATTTTACATGTAAGAATCAAGAAATAATCAAGCGTTGAGGACAACACTTGTTTGAAGGAGAGGGGCATGTTAAGTCCCTATATTAATAGTATAGCTCTAATTATGTTAGTGTAGTCTCTATTGTTAGTATTGTACCCATATAACCCCCATATTGTTATTATTGTGCCCTTAAATTATTATTGTTAGGTTGGCTAGGATTACATTGTGGCCCCACTAGGATTACATTATAGCCCCATGGACTCCTATATATAGAAAGGAGGTTTTGTAATTTGAATCATCCAAGAATTGTTCATTCATGTAATGTACTGGAGGTTGCCCCCTCGAAGTGGCTTATTTCTAAGGCATTGATATCTCTTTTCTTCTCTTTTTGGAGTTGGTTTCACAACACGAACTCTTGGCTTTAGCTATAAACCTTCCTCAGAATCTCTTGCTCTATGCATGTTTTTTTATTTTTTATTTTTTAAAAAGTTGGGCTAATAATTCTCTTTCTCGATCTTCCAAAGCCTACTAGGTGCAAGAAGAGAGCATACTTGGCATATATATTAGAATGAAATTACCGAACCAATAACTCCTTTTCCCATCCTCCGCATCAATGAAAAGAGGAGAGCATACTTCAAGAATTTATCAAGTTTTCCCTTCTTTTATGATTTTATGTGTTTTTTTTTTTAAGAAATTGGCTACCTAGTTACACTTCCCCGGCAACGGCGCTAAAATGTTTGGTCAATTTAGTGTGTCCTAAATTGCTGCATTTAATTTGTCAATCCGGGAATCGTAAGCTGATGAAGTGCGGCGCACTATATGTGCAAGATAACCTATTTCTTAACTTTTTGTCGTTTTTGGTTTTCTAAGATGAAATGAAAATTCTAAAATGAAAACAAGTATGGTTATGTTTGTTCAAGGAAATGATATCCTCTATAATGATTTACCAACTTGAAACTTAAAAAGGAATTTGAAACATATAATGACAAAACTTGAAAGGAAATGAAAATGTGCTGCTGAAATGAAAAGGTGTTGCTAGTCTAATAAATCAAAACAGTGAACTAGTGAGCATGAAACCAAACTATTCTTGCTGCTGTCTAAACACAAAAGAAACTATGCTGAAAGAAATCCAAAAGTTGCAATAAAGTAAATCTAAATCAAATTACATCAATTTGTCTTTTGATCCCTCATCAGTAGTCGAGCTATGATTTTCGGAAGTAACCATAAACAACTTGAGTAACTGATATCTAACTTGCAGAAAGTAAACTAATATCAAACCATACATTCATAATTCAATCCCTCACCATCAGTCCAGCTGTGGCTTTCGGAGGTAACTGAAGATGTCATGCACAATTTAATATTTCTAACTTGCATAAAGGAAACTAATACCAAACTACACATTTCATAATACAATCCCTCACCATCAGTCCAGCTGTGGCTTTCGGAGGCAACTGAAGATGTTATGAGCAGTTTAATATATCTAAATTTGCAGAAAGGAAACTAATATTAAACTACACATTTCATAATACAATCCCTCACCATCAGTCCAGCTGTGGCTTTCGGAGGCAACTGAAGATGTTATGAGCAGTTTAATATATCTAAATTTAACTACCGAAGCAAATGAGCAAAACTGAATTAAACAAAGCAGTACTGAAATTAAACATAAACTAAGAAAAACAAATTAGCAGCAGAACAATGTTAATCCCATGTCATTAGTCAAAAATCTATGAAAATGCCCGGGCTGCCTATCTATAACCTGAAATAAGAACACTGATCAGTGATTAACAACATAAAACATGAAAGACAGAAGTGAAATGGAAAGCATGAAAGTTTATAAACAGAAATGAAGCATATGAAAAATGCAATGTATAAACATGTGAATGGATTATGGTACAATGAGCTTTAAAGAAATGAAATAAGAACTATACAATAATGCACATAACCTCAGCTGAGCAGGGGCCCTCTACACCAGCCTTGGCAACAATCTTCAAATATGAATTAAGTCTGAAAACAGAGTCTTCTTATATTAAAATGTAGTCATAACAGTAAGGTAGTATTACGGCACTAAGGCAGCGTAATTACATTACAGAGCAGACTAATAAAAGATAACAGAGACTAATCGAGACTAACTCTATATGCGTATGCAAACACGTTATATATAACAAAAGAAATATAACTGTCTCCTAAAGTTTATGCTGGTGGAGAACACGTAGACCATTACGTCCACGGATCTAGGATCATGGCCGTGTTGGAAAGTAAATCTATGAGGAGTGGATGCTTGAATTCAGCTATGGAGCCATGTACAGATGTCGACTTGTCCTCCGCAACTCAGAAACGGCCATATGAACCTTCACGTGACACGAAACAGAGTCCTGTCACCGTGAGACTCTATGGTTGACTTCCATGTGGATGCCTTTGACCGCGGCTTCTTTAGATGAGTTTGCTCGAGCCAATAGGACACGAACCATGTCCTCATCATTTCTGACTTGCCCATGTGGCTCGTTTTTCCTGTAGACACCTGTAACATAGAGTTTCACAAAATAGCTGCGGAAAGTTGCAGCAGCTGCGGAAAGTGGCAAGATTCCGCAGCTAAATGAACAAAATCTAAATCAAACAGCATACACAAAAATATAGTTAAAAACCATGTTAGATACTCTTTTGCAATTAACATACAATGATATTGACAACTTGGGAGGTTCAGGTGAGTGAAAAAGGTATAGAAAAGTGTATGGAAAGGATGCAGAGACTGACACTCAACAAACACCCCGTGCTAAAAAACACTACAAAATTAGCTAAATAGCATAAGAGTAAAGCTTGGAAATGTCACCCGAAAAAATCCAAGATCTAAATAGATCAAAGAATAATCCATATCCAAATTGCCTTTATGTTTCATGCCTCACCTTCATTCAATAGATCATGAGCTCTCATAGCCTAGGCCCGCCCATAACTGTGCCGTGCATGTGGACATAAATCTCCATGGTTAACTGCATTGTTTCTCCATTTCCTCCATCATGTTCACATGTGATGATCAACCTCTCCATCGTGTGTGCATTAAATTCACTACTTCCTCCATCGTGTTCTCATTAGATGCATCTTTTCTCCACTAAATTATTATAATTTCTTTATGATCTTACTTTGAATGCATTGTGATTTTAGTTGACCTCTTCAATATCCTCATGATTTTACATTTAAGATCCATTATCTTATTTGACTGTTTCATCCTCCATGATCTATCTCATAAATGAGACTTGATCTCAATTTTCTTTATCATTAATGGAACTGCCCCACTACTCCATGTTTTATATCTAGATCTAGAACATCCACATACACACATCAAAAGTGGATTTAATTCATCTTTGAGTATTATGGGTCCCTCCACTCTTTTATTTAATTAATTAATTAAGTTATTAAGAACTCTAATATTCCAAATAAACATGTGAAAATTTTGGAATATTACAGTCCTCCCCGGAAAAATGTTGCTTGTCCTCAAGCAACTGCAAAATTAGATGCTAAAGAAATTTGTCCTCCTCTAAATGGTATCCACACAAGGAAGGTCTCCCCATTTTCTACAATGAGTTATGTATGCCCAGCACCAAATTTGTCTCTCTATAATGTCTAGAGTGACCTCTAACTGTGTAGCTAGATGTCTCTCCTCAATCATGAAGCTCCAAGCAACAACCATAATTTGACCAACATCCTCCATAATACATGAGATGTATAAAAATAGATGGTTCTTCCCACAAAAGGAAAGCTCCAACTCACAAAGCAATCCTCCATCTCATGCTAAATGAAGTAAAAAGAGGCTCATCATGCCTTAATTCTTAGCCCTGTTGGCCTTGTTGGATCTAAGCATCATCCCAACATTGTACAAAACAAGAAGTAGAGACATATGGGTAGACAAAGGTGTCAAACCATATTCTCCCAATAGTAACCAATGCAACAATGCTCCCTGCTACCACACCACACCATCAAGATACCAAGTATGGTGTCCATACTCTCCAAGTAAGAGCCATCGGAGGAGTGCCTCTTGCTGCCACCCTCCAACACTATCATGAAAAGTAGGGGAGTATGTAGGACCAAAGTCCCCCAATAAAATCCAAAGCAACAAGATCTATTGTTTCCTCTTAACATCATCATGTGAATCATGGAGCAACAACAACATATTGGATGACATATGGAATGTCATATCAGCCCAATACAAACAAACTCCATTATCACACATCATGAGAGTATTATCATGAGAGTATTATCTCATATTGCAAATAACACAAACACATAAACAAGGGAGATGTCATGTGATGTCCAAACTCTGTCAAGGAAAACATAAGTAACATGTAAGCATTTGGATGCATACCGTCATTGACATGCACAAGGCATGAGTCAAGGAAATATGAGCCATTGGGTGGTAAATCCTTACTCACCCAAGAGTAGCCAAAGGCACCATGCCTCCATCTTCATTACGAGTTTTTGACAAGGCATGGATCAAAAATATGAGCCTTTGGGTAGTAACAAAACTCACCCAAGAGCAACTAAATAATCCAAGATTCTTTGTTGCCTAAGAACATATCTGCAAGTGGTCATGCAACCCCTTGCTTATCATCCTCACCCACTCATCCCAATGTGAATGATGAATGATGTTTCGCAAAAACATGGTATCCTCGCATTGTAGAATACCATCCACCCCAAACTGATGAATAACTTTTCACTCCATGATATTTTTAAGTGCATCTCTAATGAGATCTCTCCATGAGATTCTCTTTTCACCAATGGCCCTCCAAAACCAGTGAGGGTCTGGATATGTTGCAAGTAGAAGTTTCTCTTTGATCTGTGAGATGCTCATTGAGAAAGTGCCATCTAGAAAGGAGAAAATATTCCTCATCTCAATATGTCTACCATCTATCATCTTTACCTCTATTTCTTCATGAGTGAATCTACCTTCAGAATGCTCCAAGAATAATGGGTCCCTTTTATCATCACTGCTACTAAGTGATAGCATTGTAGATATTCATGGTGATACATATGCTGTATCATGGCAAGGTACGATGCTAAACTCATAGCCAGACATCTTACATAGGATCATGCTCATCCCATCTTCTGAAACTGTACACTTCAACTCAAAGGGTTGAATGTAGTTCATCAATGAAAAACTAGGATATCTCTCCATATCCTCCTTGATTGAATCAAGGGTCCTCTGCGTTGTGATATATTGTTGCTTCAAATCAGCATGTTGGTCTAACCCTTGGTTATGCATTGGCCCTGATGGCATGTCCCATAAGTTTCAATAAGAGGTACTGAAACAATATGAGATGGAAGTTGATGCATTCCTTGGATCAACTGATATGTGGGAACCTCTTGCAAGACCACAAGATTTCCTTCAACCAGGAAAATGGTGTCTCCCACTACCGGTAAGAGTGATGGTTGCTCTCTTATCAATGTATCGGCGTTGGAATCTACCTCCTCTTCCTCATGCATCTCCTAAATCATGCATGGGACTCTATATGTCAAGAGATCAAGACTATCTTGCAAGGATGCAAGTGCCTCTTCTCCAGATAAAAGTACTTCTGCAGCTGGTGGTGAATATAGTGACTCCTTGTGTAGAGTGACAAGAATGACATCCTCCTTTGCTTCCTTAGGAAATGTCTCTTTGTGACACATATCTAGTTTTCTCACATCAAAATTCTTCCTCAATTTGTGAAAGAAATCTGAATATTTCGTCAACTTTGCATGCTCCATGTGAACAAACCACCAATCATTGGCTTCACCTTAAAGATGAAGTGTTGCAATCTGAACAACCACCTTTTCAGCTATAGGATGTAGCCTGAAGAATGCATCTAACTCCTTCCTCCAAGCCTTTACAGTGCTTGAGGAAGATCCATCAAATGTAGGAAAATAGAATCTATTATGTCTCTTCCTTCTATTGCTGCTATAGGATCCTCTTTCTTCTTCGATTTTGAAGAATTATTGGAGAGTTAGATTCTCCTTGAATGCTCTAGACTGTGCTTTGTACTCTTCAAGATACAGACTGAGAGTCTCATGAGTCTTAGGTTCTCTTCTTTCTTCATTTCTATACCATTCACCTTCTTCAAAGGAAATGTGCATAGCAGACCTATGAGGAGATCTATGATTCTCCAGTTTTCCTTGTTGCTGATAGGAAGTGCTTGGACCTTGCTCATCGAATATTCTTCTTGGATCCTCCTTTTGCCTTTCTCTCTTCATTTTTTTGACCTCTTTGGAGAGATATTGCATGGATCTAAAGAGAAGAATGGAAAAACTATAATCCTCCTTCATGATAGATCTCATCTATCTAATACTTTTGTGATGCAAAAGATGAAGTGTCCACAAGCTGAGCCAAAGATCATGCTCTGATACCACTGTTATATCCCAAAAGGGAGAATGCAGTAATACTGAAACACAATATAAGAATTGCAACAAAGTAAACAATAAATCTAAATTTACATCAGAATTTACAGAGAAGATGAGCTATTTTATTATATGGGAGGCGAATAGCAAGTACAAAAGTGCTCAAAATATGAGACACTCAAGCCAAAGAGATGGCATAGAATGACACTGAAATGATCCCACAAGAGGGACTGCGTAACTGCTAAACTGCTGGAAGGTAAACTACGTTGTCCCTACTACAACCGTTGGGACTGCAACTGCCAGAAATATATAAAGTCATATCTACGTAGTATGGTAGCTCCGATGATGCTGAAACTTTGGATCTAGGCACTATGATGGATCCCCAAGAAAATCCAGAAATCTTAGATCTATAAATCTAATAAAATCACCCTCTTAGGGCTTACACTATGTAACTATTGGGTACGCAGATCTTTTGCATGAAATGATGATATGATGGCTGCAATGATGTACAATAAACTCTATGCAAGAAGGGTTGACCCCTTCACTAGATCCTTGGGCTAAAATCACAAGATCTAGCTCCTCAAATTTCCTCCACTAAATAGCTGTTGGATGAACCACATTTTAGAAAATTGCACTGTAAGAGAGGGAGGCTCAATAGCCTACTGCTAGATGTGTCAAATCAGCTCTTGAGTGATGGAAACAATAGATCCAATGTGAGGAGATGAACCCTCATAGGATTTCCAGCTGAAATACTGGAAACTTCCTTCCTCCAATATATCTACAGGACTGGACTACGCAATCCTTGAAGGGAATGTTGTTGCATGGAGGTAAATCTCAATGGACTGAATGCCATATATAGATCTACTACTCCTGGAAGACTAAATCTGAAGAAAAAAGTGGTAGGATGAATCCTCCACCAGTTTCCTAGCTGAATGCTAGAAACAACATCCTGAAGATGGCACCAATGCCTGATAAGGAATAGAGCTCAATAGAAAACCTTCCCAGAGTAGGCACACAAGTCCCCTGTGGGTAAGGGTGGGATTCCCACTTGGGAACACCCTTTGCTAAATAGCACTGAAAACTTAACTAAATAGCATAAGAGTGCATGGAAATGTCACCTGAAAAATCCAGATCTAAACAGATCAAAGAATAATCCAAGTATCCAAATTTGCCTTCTATTGTGCCTTCACCTTCAATATATAGATCATGAGCCTTCCATAGCCTAGGCCCACTCCATAACTGCATTGTGCATGTGGAAATAAGTCTCCATGGTTGACTGCACTCTTTCTCCATGTCATCCATCATGTTCACATGTGATGATCAACATATTCATCATATGTGCATTAAATGCACTACTTCCTCCATCATGTGCTCATTAGATGCACCCTTTATCCACTATCTTATCATAATTTCTTTATGATCTTACTTTGAATGCATTATGATTTTATTTTACCGCTTCAATATCCTCATGATTTTGCATTCAAGATCCATGATATTATTTTATTGTTTCATCCTTCATGATCTATCTCATAAATGAGACTTGATCTCCATTTCTTTATCATTAATGGAGCTGCTTCACTACTCCATATTTTAGATCTAGATCTAGAATATCCACATACACACATAAAAATTGGATTTTATTCATCCTCGAGGATTATGGGTCCCTCCACCCTTTTATTTAATTAATTAATTAAGTTTATTAAGAACTCTAATATTCCAAATATCATGTTAAAATTTGGAAATATTACAAAAACAGAAACTGACACCCCTGCCTTTAATTCTTTATTTTTTGGAAGAACCATTTAGGAAATGGGGGCTAGATGTTATTGGGTAGATTCATACACCATCATGTGGGCAACATAAGTGGATTTTTACATAACCTTACTATTTCACCAAGTGGGTAGAAGATGTCCCTGCCAGGAATGCAATAGACACAGTAGTAATCAAGTTCATGGAGGAAAACATCTTAGTCATGTTTTGAAGTCCAAGGAAAATAGTTATTGATAATGCTTAAGTGTTTAATTCTTCCATGTTTATCAACTTTTTAAAAAATTATAACATCATTTTATGGAATTCCACCACTCATTATCCACAAGGAAATGGATTGGAATAATCATCCAACAAGACCTCAGTCAGAATTCTCAAGAAGATCATAGCACAAAACCAAAATAATTGGGATTATCAAATTAAGTTTGCATTGTGGAAAAATAGAGTCACTTGTTATACAGAATTATGATCTACAGATAAATCAAATTCCTTAAGTGTGGTTCTAGGCACTTAGAACAATAGATTAAATACTTTTCTATCACTTTATCTAAGAATAAATAGACACAAAGAAGGATAGAAGAACCTACTTATGATCCAAGCGCTTCCTATTCTCCTTCTGTCACTTTTGTTGTAGCCTCCAATCCAACTTAGATTGGTAGATTGATTCCTGCAAGTATAAACAGAGAACAATAAACATATTGAAATATACAAATTCCTAGTTATCTTAATCACTTAAATCGATTAAACATGAAACATATATA